>RJWM01014742.1:0-49396 GCA_004363535.1 Dasyprocta punctata | reverse complement strand
GAAAGATTTGAAAATCTTGCAGATTTTCCAGAACAGGAGAAGGTTAAAATTACATTCAAGGAGAGTGTGACCAGTGACATTATGAAGATGCCAAGGACCAGGAGTATAACTCTGTGGTGCTCCCACACAATGGCAATTACTTTTCAACAAGACATTACAAAAAGTTTCTGAGGGCATCTCAGGGATTAAAAAGACTGCATCATGGACCTCAGAGGTGTAAAGGTGTAATGTCAGTTCAAAGACTCCTTTGACAAAAGAGCTCACCAAGGCAGGCCTGCTGAATACAAGCGAATTGTTTCCCCTGTGTTCCATTACCCTTGTTCACCTGTCTGGGTCATCAGAGACTGGCCATGGTACAATCACACATAATCAGCAGATCTTTCCATTGTTGACTTGAAGCTGGCTTTGCAGACATACAGAATGTAAGAGATGTTGGGTCATGCAAGCTTCTTCTGAAGTTTTAAAGCAAAGTCTGGCCCTGAGACACCACCACCACTGGGCCTGGGCATTGCCCAGTGGACCTGCCACCATAGGCCTGTAGAGGAAGCCATGCCCTCTGCTGAGCTTGCTGCTGCAGGCCATGTCCCATGGCTTCACTGCCATTGGGACCAGGTCGCTCTGGGTGAGGCTGCATCAAGTGCCCAGAGGCTAAGAAGCCATGTCCTAGGCTCTGTCACCATTGTGGGAGCATTAGTGAGCCACCACCCTGCACCTCTCTGCCACCCTAGGAACCTTATACCAGAGGAATCCAAGTGCCTATCCCAATCCCTTACCCTATGGGATGGGCAATCCATGCAGGAAACACCCAAGACTCAGCAACTGGCTGATCAAGAAGGACACAGGAAAATGTCAAGGAGCAATGTGAAGGAGCAAGGTGCAATCTCAGACCTCCAGTCCACCCAGAACAAGCCCAGGAGATATAGACATAGAAGAAATTAGAATCCATATGCCTGAAATTTTTGAAGTGATAGCAACTGAAGTTGAGAAATAACTTAGTGCTTGTATTGTTTGATTGACTTTGCATATCTGTATCTGGTAGCCTGATCAACTGGAGAATAATGATGTGCACTATAGTAACTATTGCTGATTTCCTACTGTCTTCTTTTTGAAATCCAATGTCACTCTCATTGTTTTGCTTTATTGTTTTGTTTTCTTCATTCTCTTTAAAATAAAGAAATAACATAAAGCAAAACCTGAGAAGCCATGCAGTATGAGACAAGGTTCAGGTATCTTCAGACAGCCCCTGGGAGTGTGAATTGTAAAACTGTGATAGTGAAGTTGAAGATACAGTGGAGACCCCAGAAAGTTAAAGATGCCAGGAACATGAACTGCTTTTTAGAAAACTGTAGGCAGTAAATGGAGCCTCTTCCAAATAATGACCATAGCGGGTATATCCAGAATGCAAGATTGGGGCTGCCCCAGCATTTTGAAGTCCATATTCTGCTTCAGTGAGGCCTGAATGCCAGATGTGGAAACAGGACATAACATGTACCCTCTCAGGTTTGCTTTGGTCTGATTCATCTTTTCCATGACCCAATTACACCCTATGTTCACCCTATGTTATTGTATATCAGAAACACATATGTAGCTTCTTTTCTAATTTTTACAGGAGTTCCAAGATAAGAATGTGCCTTGAAGTTCAGAGGAGACTTTAAATGTGGACTTTTCAACAATGCTTAAACAATTAAGACTTTGGAGATTCTTAGATTTGCACTAAATGCATTTTACATTGCAAGACAGAAATAAGGCTTTGGACTTCAGACACAGAATTTTAGGTTAGGATCTTAGAAGTTCTCCAAAGGCCCATATGCTGAAAGCTTGGTTGGTCACCAATGGCACTAGTAGGAGATGTTGGAATCTTTAAGAGGAGAGGTCTAGCTGGAGGAAGTTAGGGCACTGAGGGCCCCAAAATGGTGTTAAGATAGACACCCTTTCCTATCTCTCTCTCACTTCCAGGCCAACATAAAGTGACCAGTTTTCTCTGCCACTCAATCTTGCCATGATGTATTATGTTGCCATAGGCCCAAAGCAATAGGCCCAAGTGACCATGGACTAAAACCTCTGAAGCCATGAGCCAAAATAAACTTTTTCACATTGTAAATTGATTTCTCTGGTATATTGTAATAGCAACAGAAAGCTAATACAATCTATCACAGCATAAAATAGGTGATGATAGCTATCAGATGAGTTTGGGGATGGTGAGATGTATTACAGTTGGTTTAAAGAGGGAAAAAAGTCCTATTGGCCATCTTTTCCTACAGGCTTTGACAAGAATTGGACTGTGACAAATGGCAGAGTGACCAGTACAGCTATGTTTTTTTAAATCGGGACATAAAATGATGAAATTATTATTGCAGGTGAAGGAATATAGCTCAGTGGCACAGCACCTGCCTGGTAAGTACAAAGTCCTAAGTTTGATTTTTGGTACCAATAAAATAAAATAAAATAAAATTTCCAAGCTATTACTGAAGGTGAGGAAGGCAAGTTGAAATTTGATAGCAGTTAGAATATGAGAACTTCAAAACTGTAAATTCCCTTTCTGTGCTATCTGTGAGAGGCTTTCTTACCACGCTAACTTTTGCATGGGAATAAGAGTGTGCTTATGTGAAAATGGAGTTCTTTTGTGCATGCAGGTCAGTTATCACTATGGAGAGACAAGTGAATAAGGTCAGATTTCCTGTTTTCTTTGTTTCACTTAATTTGTTTTATAGAATATTAGAATATATTTTTGTTTGTCGTTCTGCATTTTAAAAGTTGTACAACTTAAATTAAAATTTAATTTAGATATTAAATAAAAATATTTAAACTAGCTTTTAAAATGAGGAACTATAACAATGTAATAATATCTTTTGAAGTGTATCTACTTCCAATGAAGACTTTGGCATTGCCTTATTTTTATAACTTCTAATTTGTTCCCAATGTATGATAAGCTAGGAATTTAAAATTGCATCAGTGTTAGTTTTTTGCATTGCATACATTTTCTTTTGTGGATATCCTTTGACATTTACATTCACTTTTGCAATGAAACCTTTATTTTTTTATTTTTTTTATTTAAGTGAAGAAAAAACAGAAAAAAAGACATATAAAATAAAGACAACAAGCAAAAGAGATAAACAAATGACTAGAGTAAACACACAACAGCAACACTGCAGGTTTACAATATCGGATGATAGAAACGACAATGGTTGCAATAAAATTAATACTCATATGATTAGATTAATTTTGCATGCCTGTATCTGTTAATGTAAGTAACCATTTTAAAGATAATGATACGAAATCTTTATTTTTTGATTCTTAACTTAACCATCTCCAGAACTCTGGTGCATTGTAGGGCTGGGCACACCAGGACAGCCAATTAGTACTCCTTACAATGTTCTGTGAAAGGATGCTCTTCCAAGGGACCAAAAGACACATCTCTGTAGGCAGTCTGCTAGATTTCCCATAATAATTCATGCTTCTAACTAGAGAGAAGTGACTATAGTAGATGCTTTTATTTCAGTATTTCAGCTCCCTTAATTGTGATGTCAGAAAGAATCTTGGAAACCCAGAGAGAAATGTGAGACTAATGTGAAGGGAAGCTGATTAATTCTGGAACATTCAGTGAGTTTTATTCACAACTAGTTTTTTATTTGCCACAAAAGTGCAAAGTGGCAGACTGATTTCCATGAGCAAATCCTTTTATCTAAACTCAAGGAGTGTTAGATACCATAAGGGATATGGCGACAATGTTACTGTGTAGAATTTCATGTATAGTGTTTTCTATATGAGGCAAATTACTCTGGGTAGAGTTGGGTGGCCTACGCCCTTCTATTAGGGCACATTATTATATGTGGTTGAATTTGAAGAAACTTCAGGGGCAAGCTATCAGGAAACAGTTGAACACAGAGAACTTCATTCAAAGAAAATATCCTTTCTGTGACATTTTAATGGATTGCTAATGTTTTCTATCATGTCCATTATTTTTCTTTGTTAGGGAAGTTTTCATCCTCCTGTTTTTATGAGTCAGTGAGAGGGGTTCAGTTTCAACAATGCTTTGACTGTGATTTTTTTCCATGTCTAGCCATTTAAAAAATAGTTTTCCAAGGAAGAAGTGTTGATTTAGCTGATTGTTGAGGCTGACAAAGAGAACTGAATCTGAAGAAATCAAATATGATGTTTCTAGATATTCCTTTTGTAACTGTTGCCTGAAGACAGTATGTATTCTACTCTAGTGTACTTTCCTTATTCCCTGCTACAAACAAATATTTTTATGTCCATGAATTTCTCAGTGAATTTAAAACCCAAGGTGGAAGGGATGTGAGTTACTTGTTCTCTTTCAAATCCTACAATTTGTCTTTTCAAAACATCCCACTATACACTATAAATGTGCAGAATTATGATCTATCAATTAAAATAGTATTAGTGAAACATAATAAAAAGAACCTCAGATCCAGATATGCATTTGTGATGTCTAGAAAGATATCACTAGTGAATTGCTTTGTTATCTATGTTTTGAAAACAATAGTCACTTACTATACTTACTTTAATAAAGAAAATCAGAAGAAGGGCTTGGAAAGTCATTGAAGATGGAGAAGGCTCTAACAATCGGTATCTCCCCACCTCCCTACCTCCTGACTATCCTTGTTCAGTTTTAGCTTCTGTTATGACTTGTGTCCAGATGCCCCCCAAAGCCTCATGTGATCATAGGTGGGCTTTTTCCAGAGGTGACCGGGTCTAGAGTGTATGATGATTCATGGTGCAATGCTGGGATTAAGGGTGTGTGATTACTAAATCAGTTGACGGATTGGTTGGCACTACCTTAATCCCCGTAGCATGAATACAATACAAGGGACAGAAAGTGGGTTGTCTTGCACCTTGGTTGCTTGCTTTTACTGTATTCTGCTTGCTATGAACTAGTTCTACTTTGCAGTGCCTCTCTGCCAAGCCACCCTTCCTTGGAACCAGCAGATTATGGACTGGAAACTCTACAAAGTGTGAGCTAAATAAACCTTTACCCCTTTAAAATTTTAGCAGTCAGGTATTTTGTCTCAGCAACAAGATAAAAGTAACTAGAACAGCTTCCAGCTCCTCTTCTCTACTTCCCACTTAACAGCTTCTTATGCTTATTCAGTTTCTGCTCAACTGTGATTTAAAACTGTACATAGCAAGAATTAACTTCAACTGGTCTCATCCATCCCTTGCTTCTCTCCAAGCTCTTGATCCTTGACAAACTTTATGGAATGCTTTAGCTAAAATATATGATGTTCTGTGATCATGCATCCATGAACAGAATGTGCCAGCCTGTCAGCATTGTTTAGTAATAATAATTGGATTTATGACTTGAGTTAGGAAGATGTCAGTGGTTAAGGCTGGTCTGATAGTTTATTCTCAGACCTTAACTAAGAGCTGACTTTGGGCTTCCTGGTGTCTGTTGCTTTGCAAGCGAACCAGTGATAGTTTGAGTCCTGGAAATAGAATTGTTCTGTGTCACCCCACCAGACATAGGAGGACAAAATAAAATCTGTCAAGGCCCTGTGGATTTCTCTCAATGCCTAGCTTTCCCCTGCTGTTGCTGAACTATATCCTTCACTTATAATAAACTCTTTAAAGCCTGCGAGTCCTTTCAGCAATGAAACACTTCAGGTGATTAATGTGTAATTAACACAGCTTGCTATGGTCCAAAACTCTCCTTCACAGCATCCTCCACTTTACCTCCTGTCACTAATGGATTCAGGCATTATTGGTTCAGATTTACAAGGGAAACTGATTGGCCCAAATCTTCTCTTTTTATTACATGGTGTAGATCTTTTTTGTTTTTAATCAGACTGTAGATTGTCTGCCCTGGGGCCAGATCCCATCTCTGAGAAAGCACCTGTGGTTGTCAATCCAAAGTCATGCTATGCAAAGCATGGTCTGCTAAGTACCAGGAACTGTGAACTAGGCACACTTTACATAGAGGTGTAGCTTTGGAAGTATTCGGAGTCTGTGTTATGCAATTCAAATTCTTTGAGGTATATATGTATATATTCATATATATACATATATATGTATATATATTGTTTTTCAACTTTCTTAGCCAGTACCTGAAGTCTTAAACCTTTCTGATTTCACAGAATCTAGTCTGCTTCATGGCTTAGCACCTGAGTGTCAAATATTTTGAGATTGTATCAGTTAGTGACTAACTGGAACTTAGTCTAATAGACTGAAGAAAAGGAGATAGTAAAAAATGAGAGACAAAGATGGTTTAACCTTATATGTATGACATTAGCTTGGACCATCAGCTGATTCTGTAATGGGGATTTGACAATAAACTTGACATGGTCAAAGGATTGGCCAAGTAAGAGTGTTGTCACCTAGATATGGTGATACACATCTGTAATAATAATACTCTAGGAGGCTAAGGCTGGAGGCTTGCAAGTTAAAGTGCTGCCTGAGTAGCATAGTAAATAAACTGACTCTATCAAAATAAAAAATAAATAAATAAATAAGAGTTGGGAATGTAGTTCACTGTGAAGGACTTGGGTTCGATCCCCAGAACCACAAGCCAAAATCAAAACCAAAACCAAAACAAATAAAGCACCAGGACTTTGTCTTGGCTGAGAAGAATTGCTTATCTGGTAGTCATTAAAGGTTTTAGAAGAAGTTCTGCATTATTTATTGTATTTAGAAGAGTAAGTGGAGGTCACTGTGATTAGAGAGTAAATCTTGGATACAGGGTAAGTGTTGATACAAGAGGCCAAGGAAAGAAACAAAACCCAAACAGCAAAAATAACTAAATTTTACCTCCTTCATATTCTAAACAGCTTGAGATTGTTTCTTTTCTTTTTGTTTGTTTGTTTTGTTTTGTTTTTGGTATCAGGAATCGAAGTCAGGACCTCGTGCTTGCCAGGCAGATGCAGAGTTACTGAACTATATTCCTGGAGAGTTCATTTCTTTTTAAAATATGTTTTGGTGTGCAGCTGAAAAAACTGAGACAGAGAGCATAGGAAATCTGCTGAAAGTCATGCAGCTGGTAAGTGGCAGAGTAAAGAATGAATCTAGGCAACTTTGGTGTCAGAAGCTTTGCTAATAGTTTTTGTGCTTCTTCCGAAATAAATTCAACTAATGTACATGAAGGTGTTATCAAAAATAACACTGAATGTTTAAACTAAAAACTCACAATAAAAGGCACGTTGCAATTAATCTTACTAAAGATAATTTCCTCACTTCGAACACAGTTATTCCATTGTTCTGGTCATTTCCTGAAGCAATTCTAGAAATCTTCTTTCTTGAATGTCTTTAATTGTGGTGTTTTGTCTTCCCCAATTTCCTAAATTTATTCAAAACATTTACCTTTCATGTTCATTTTGACTTTGGGAAAGAGCAAGAAGTCTCATGGTGCTAGATCCAGTGAATATAGCAGATAGACACACACTATAATGCTTTTATAAACCTGTCTTTCTGTTGGACAGTTCAGGGCAGCAGCATTTACTCTATTTCTGATCATACCTTGTAAGGATACAAAAGTGAATTTCCAAAGTCTTCTTCAGAAAGTGGCAAGAATGTTGGGATAAATATGCTTCAGGTGCAAGGGAATATTTTCAAGATAATTAAAACAATATGTCTTCTTCTATGAAAATATCTTTTAAATTTAAATATTCATCATATATTTCTATATTCTCCTGTACATAGATGAATGACTAGCTGAATTCTTCATGATCTGAAAGACATGAGACCCAGTCTTTTGTGCTAGTGGTATGGTGATAGAAACTTTTGATACTATTGCACACTTGGTTTCCCAAGTCACCTTGTCTGATTATATCATTCTACTGAGTCATCCATCATATTTTCAATCAGTCTTCCAATACCCCAGTCTAGTCAGATTGTCATGGTAGAGAAAATATTTATTAATTGAATATGATAAATTGCAAAAAAATGTTTTTCTCTGGTAATTCATGCATTTACTCTTGCTGGTTTTTGCCAAGAAACCTAAGTTGTGAGGCATCGCATCATCTTGACATGACTGTATTTTCACAAGCTCAGTCATGTGTTCTCAATATTATCAGATTAGACTGAATCTCTAATCTCTTCAAAATCAAGAATCATGTTATGAGGAACTTGAAATCTTGAGCTTATTCTAAGTCATCTAACAGAATCAAATTTTAAATAGCTTTCTTGTGAAGTCTAGTATTTTACTAAAAAGATGATGACTTTTCTTATTTCCCAGTCCTGTGTTTCTCTAATGACAATCTCAGATCAACATCATAGTAAAAGCTGCCAATTATATATAATAAAGTAATATGTGCCACATATCGCCAGACATTGCTAAACTTCTTCCCTTCCCCAAATAATACTTTGAGGTTGGTTTTAATAGGAGTGTTTTGTGGATGATAAAGCATCTGTAGAGAATAACCTACCCAAGGTCACACAAGGACAAAGTGATGAAGCTGGGATGTGACCTCAGGTACTTACAATTCTGAATCTTATGCTCTTAAATTTTAGATGAAACTGCTTTCTCTTCTACCTATTTCTTGGTGCTGCAATAACTTGTAAAAGTAAGACATTAAAAAAGCTACAAAAGATTGTTTTATTTAGTTTTTAAAAGAGTTTCAGCAATAGAGGGGTTCATTACAGAACGCAGACATTCTTGCTTAGTTGCCCTTGGTACTGTAGATAGTGCACTGTCATTATGTGGGGAAGTTTGCCAAAGCCATTTGCTGAAACTACAGTGATACTATCAGTGTGAAACACCCAAATATTTATAATACATTTTACCTCTTTTTGTTAGGTAAAATGTCATAAAGCATCAAACACCCATTTCAAGATAGAAAACAACTCCAACGAGGGATAATTGGATATATTATAGCCCAAAACACATCAAGCCTAATTCACATGATGAGTGATAAATGACATTGTCCTATCCTATGAGGTCTGAAAGAGTTAATTGCTTTTCAAATGGAGTAGTTTACTCCTATAGAGCAGAGCTATTAGATGACTGTGGATTTCAGAAGGTTTTATGCTTGAAATACTTGAACACAATGGAATTTTATCTTCCTCTTACAAAATGTACATTTCTCTCTCTATCTCTCTCCTTAAATATGAATGATAGGCTATTAAAGGTGTTCTTTTGGGGGAAATATTTTTTGGCTTGCCTTGCTGTAGAAACTTGATTTAATCAACAAAATGCCATGCTGATAACCATGCTCATTTCCTTGTCATAGAAAATAAGAGAAATAAATTCCAAAGAGTTGGGTACGCTAGCAAAATGCTTCTAGACCCTATGTGACTAATGTAGACATCTTTAATAATGTGTAATACCATTTCCTTTCAGTGAGATGATGCACTGTTTTGTGGGCAGGTATTTTAGCAACCAATCTCTCAAATATTCCCACTCCCTTGGATGATTTAATTATCTAGTTGAGTTTTAATTTTCTTAGATTAAGAATTTATTACTTTAAAAAATAACAGTTTGTAAGAAATAATGGAATACCCTAATTCTAAAAACATGTACTTTAGATCTATTTAGGTTTTGTGGGGACTATCCGATGTTTATCATAGCACCTAGCATAAATTAAGTGTTCAAGAAATACTTGCTGAAGAGGTGAATGGAAAAGGGTAAATGACCAGACACATACCCAGAGAAAACAACAACAAAAGAAAAGAAAAGAAAGCAAAAAGAGAGAGAGAGAGATTGAGAGAGAGAGAGAGAGAGAGAGAGAGAGAGAGAGAGAGAGAGAGAGAGAAGACTGAGAGCTCAGGCTGATATATATATATATATATATATATATATATATATATATATGTATATATATATAACCTTGACTTAATACAATTTTGAAACCAGGATTGATTCTAGAGAAAAAAGATTTTTTTTAATTAATTATGTTTATTGGTACATTTGAAGTATGCATGATGAGCACATTCCTCACAGGGAGTTTGTACCTATACATGATAGAACTTGATTCTATTTTTTCCCATTTCCTCCCCTCTCTTCAACCCCTCTTGCCTTCTGTATTGGTTGGATTGTGTGTCCCCCCAAGTCCTTATCTGATTTGGAAGGGGCTGAGTCTGGCATTTGTGATTGGTTTGTTGTGTAGCACTGGGATTGGTGATGTGAGTGCTGCACCCACCCAGGGGTGGAGCCAACATACAGAGTAAGGGCAGTAGGAATGTGGATCTTCCTCTTTCTCTGTCTCTGGCCAGCATGCCTTGCTGTTCACTAGGCTGCCTTGGAGCCAACTTAGCATGGACCAAAACTCCCGAGAAACTGTAAGAAATAAACCTTTCCTTCCCTAATTTTAGGCGTCAGGTATTTTGTCTCAGCAATGAGTGAAAAGTAACTAAGACACCTTCCTTATTTACAAAATGTTGATATCTTGTCTTGGATAATTCTGTTTCTTGTAATCATGTTAAAGATGTCACTCTCTTAATATTTAAGAGAAACTGCAATGAACTCCTGCAACATTAGATAAGAATAGATCTACTATAGGCATCTTAGGACACAACCAATGTTATGAAAGTGTAACCCAGACTTCCAAATTGTAAATTGAAATCCTTCCTTTATAAAAGAAAAACTGCATCAGTTAAATAGTCAAGGAAGACTTTATTTAAGACTAACACAATGGGGGTCAAGAATGTTGATTCGGGGAGAAAGATTTAACTCAATTGCTAAAACGATAGACAGAATTTTTAAATACTGAAGCAAGCTAATGGAAAAGTTGTGGAGACCAATTAGTGGGGTGAGGTAGGTCAATATGATTAGGTCATCTCTGTTGTCCATCCAGGCTAGGCTCGAATTTAGATGCTCCTTCCAGCAAGCCCGGCTTGCCTTATCATTCTTGATGATTATATTTCAAACTGTTGGTTCCCAATTCCTAGGAAAAGGCCCCTCTCCTAGGCTATACAAGATTTGTATCTCAAAGAGCAACAATTTATAGTTATATATGTTTTCTAAAGTAACACAGCAAGAAAATGAAAGTTGTGACCTGGAGTCATGAAGATGGTCTAACTTTAGTAAAGCCAAAAGGAATGTTAAACTGATTTGGTCTCCCTTTGTCTCTTCTTTTTTTCCTTCCTTCCTCTTTACTTCTTTTTCTCTCCCTCCCTACCTCTTTTCCTCTCTTCTTCCACTCATCCCTCTTTTTAATTAAAAATGACACTTAAGAACCCATGATGTAGGAAAGGAAAATTTTACTACTAATAATAAACTAATAAACTAGAGAGGAATGGGCAGGTGTTATGATTTATATTACTATGACCATGCCAAGTCTCATGTAATCATATCATGGATGCAGCTGAGTCTAGTGTTCGTGATTGGTTTGTTGTCTGGCACTGGGATTGGTGATGTGAGTGTTGCACCTGCCCAGGGGTGGAACCTGCATACAGTGTAAGGATGGGGAAGAAGGCATGTCTTCCCTCTCTTGCCAGTTCATGCCTTGCTGTTTTGGGGCTGCCATGAACGGCTGCCCCACCTGTCATGCCATGCTGCCTTGGAGCCAGGCTGAGTATGGACTAAAATCTCCAAGAACTGTAAAAAAATAAACCTTTCCTTCCCTAATTTTGGGCATCAGGTGTTTTGTCTAAGCAATGAGTAAAAAGTAACCAAGACAGCAGGGTTTGGCATCTGCATAGAACACTGGTGCTTGACTCTTCATTTTCATTCATAGCCTTGATATCTCTTTGCTTACTGTCCACATGGACCCTTTGTTTTATGTTGTACTTCTGTTGGACTGTGACTGAGTAAGGTGTTACCTCACTGTTACTAAAATAGCAAATTTAATTTGCTTGTGGAATATTATTAACTGAACTTTTCCTATCCTTCCTTTCTTCTTACCATAAGCAAGTTTTGTTTTAACACATTACTCACTGCCACTTTCTCTGGATTGAAGTGTGTAAAATGATTCTGACTGAATCTGGGCAAATCCTTGCCCCTTGATATTAGCAGTCTCTCCCCATCTTACCCCTAGAACAGACAACTGAACAGCTCTTTTCCTGTTAATCAGCCCATACCATTTCTTCTTGAAATTGTAAACAAATATGAATAGCAAAAATTCAGGGGCTCAAGATGTGGATGTGTATGTGTGTATGTGTGTGTGTGTGTGTGTGTGTGTGTGTGTGGCTGTATGTGTTTGTGTGTGTGAGTGTGGTGGGAGCAGACTTGAGCTACCTGTGTATGAATGGAAAGCGTAAATTGGAGAAAGGGAAAATATACATTATTAATTGTGTTTTATTTAGGATAGTCTTTGGAAATAAAAATTCAGACACATGAATAATAACAAGCTATGTTTTCCTGGCTCCTTCTTATCCCGTATTGCTGAAACCTTCCATTTTTCCTTAGTCCTCTCTAAGAGTGAACTTGTCTTGTTTGCCTTTCTTGTATTCAGCTTCCCCTGGAGCAGCATGTCCTGGGTCTCCTGGTGTAGTCTCTACTGTTCCAAGATGTTTATCATCTCTCCTCCGGGAAGCTAGGTTCCATCCTTGCTGGAGCTGAGGTATTTCAGTCTTAGTGTGTCAAAGCTCAGAGTTATACAGCTTTCTGCTGAAGTCTGAATTCGCAGTCAGTTTCAGTGCCCTGGTTTATATTAATGCTTTCTCGTGTTTATTTCCTTTGAAGACACTGCTTGCCATTTCGACTTTTTGGAGTCATAGCTTTTTCCTCTCTTGAACAAGATACTTGCCCATGAGGCTGAACCGGAGCACAAATCTGAGGGACGCTCCATGCTATCATTAGAATTGCTGGCCTCATCTAGCAACTCGCAGGGAGCACTTCCCTGAGGATGACTGTTTTATTAGCAATCGTCTTCATCCTTCATCAAAATTTATTCCTAGTAGGGATTTCAGTACCAGTCCTCCAGATATTTCCAGCAGGATGCATGGTTAACACTCAAGGTGAGATCCCACATACATACATATCCTGCATTTTTCTTCTATAGCCAAGTTTGCAGAGTTGGGATTAAAGCCCTCTCTGCTCTCATGTTGATGCAAAAAATACAATACAGTAGTTACTGCTAATGATGAGATTCACAATAGGAACAGGAAGGGATCTAGCTCTCTGCTTAAAATTTACTGTTTCCGATGTGTCTAGTATCCCTCAGGGTAGGGAGCAGAAGGAAGATTGAGAATACCTGTTCTAATGAGTCTGTTTCTAAAACTTTAAAATCTCCCATGGCAACTTCCTCAGTAGACATCACAACTTGTTCTAAAAGTATAGTACATGCAATAAATTCTTCAGGATGGAAAATAGATGGTGTATTAGGTGAAGTTATAATCAAATACTAATAATAAAACAGAAATAAATATAGCTGCCTTCTTGCAAGTTTATTTTCATAGAACCAGTGCAAAATAGGAAACAGATTTCTGTTTGTGCTGTTGACAAAAAGTTGTCTACATTTTTTTCCTTTATATTTAAATAAATTATGCTTTTCCCTATATCCTGATACAAATCTGTGTACTTAGGACTCTTCTTGCAAGAGGTATTATGTTAATTTGCTACTGCTGCTAAAAGAAATTACTGCAAATTTAATGGCTCGGAAGATCATACATTTGAAGCTTATAGTTCAGAAGTTTGAAGTCTGAAGTGGGTGCAGGAGCGTTCCCTGAGTGACATACAGGAAAATCCATTTCATTGTCCTTTCCAGCTCCTAAGACTGTTCCTATCCTCTCGGCTCATTACTCTGGCTCATGCTCACTGTCATTTTGGTCGTCATATCTTTTCTAATTCTACCCCCCCCCATCTTATCCCTTGAAATAAGGAACCTTGTGATTATAGCCAGCCCACTTGGATAATCCAGCACAATGTCCTAATATCAAGATTCTTAGCTCCATCATACCTGCAAAGTCCTTTTCCCTCCATTGTTAACGTAGCTATATGTCCTTGGGATCCGAATCTGGACACGTTTGTAGCATGTGGGGCTAAAGGGAGCATTTTTCTGTCTGAAACAGACCTAAAGCTCAATTTAAGATGAAATCAATTACAGAGGAATTTATCGGCTAATATAGTTGATGAAACCTAAGAAACTATATTTTGAGCAAAAATGCAAAATATATTATAGGTCCAGTTTGGTTTTGTGTCCTACTTCAATGCTTTTAGACTTAATCTCATGTGGGAGAATCATGGTAGAAGCAACTTCAGATCTCAGAACCTCCACATTTATGTCCAGTGAGTAACATGCATCTTCTTCCCAGGATTCCCAGGGGCATCTCATGATAGTTCATGGGCTCTGATTGTGCCAGTGCCCCTCCCTGAAGCAAACCCTGTGTCCATAGTCTTTGCCCTATTTGCCTCAACTTTAAAACAGGGCTTCCTGTGTGTGAGGGAGTGAAGTATTACACAGCAATTTATAAACTTCCGTGATTAGCTAAGAACCAACTGAAGACAGAAGAAAGCGTTCTTACACCCACCTGGGCTCTCCATTCCCATTTTGCATTGACCTCCTGAAATTGCATAACTCATCTTAATAGTACTTTATTGTGAGGACTGAATGAATTGATAGAAATAAAACATTGAGACTAGTGTTTGGCATGTAATACATGCGTTGGTATAGAAGAAATAAAGACAGGAAGAAAACTGTAGCTCTATGTTTAACATCTCTGCTGTCAAATTTTGTCACCTTTATTATTTTAAAACTTTGAGTCAAATCCCTGCTCAGATCTTCAGTAGCCATGTTAATCTCTTAAGGAGTATTTGTATTACAAGGTTTATTATTCTTAAATGTACCTAGTCTATCTCATCTCCTTTCAACCCTGAGGACTCCAAGTAAAGTAATTTTCAGAATCTATAGAGACACACGATTCCCAGCTTTTACCACATATAGGCCTCCTTCCCCTTGGAGCAATGCCTAGAATTTTTTAGCCACCTTTCTAAAGTTGGAATCATCTCAGGTTCAAGGGAAAGCACAACTTTGCAGATCACCCCATGATGAGATCACCTTCCCAAAGGAGGAGCAATTGCCCCATGGCAAGATGGAGTTAGTCCCCTTCTCAAGTCAGAACTATCTTCTCATGGAACCAAACTGCTCCTTAAGCCATAGGTACTCCTCTGGAGCTACATATCCATCACTGAAATAATGACTGACCAGACACTGGCTGGCCTCAGCTAATTTACAAAAGCTGGCCTTCTTTTGTGATTGAATCTCGTCATCAATGTATCCTTCCAGTTATAGTGCACCCATATGCTTCTAGTCCTCTCTTTAGTCTCTCTTACTTTCTAACTCTGCCTAATAAACTGTGCACGCCTTTCTTCGATGCTTCCTGAAATTGTTTTCTGTGGTCAGACTTACCTTGTGGACCAAGGTGAGGTCTCTGTCTCCTTTTTGGGTGACCTCAAACCCTGTCTGGTGACAGCAAGCAGTAAGAAAATTCTTCATTGAATTTTTCTCAGAATCCAACTGTCAGCATTAATTAGACTGGCTTGTTTTCCTTGGGTCACTTTAAATAAAGCAATTCACTATAAATCTGAAAAAGAGATTTTGATTGTAAAAGAAATTTTATTTTTTTCATTAATATCCAACAGTTAAACCAGCTGTTTTAGTTCAGGGTACCAATGGGAAGCTCCTTAATGAAGTTGCTTATGGTTTAAAAATTTGTGTGGCATAAATTATTTGTCTAAATGTCATTCCTGAGGCATTTTCCAATTGTTTCAGAGAATAAGTAGTAAAAAAAAATTACAGTGTGTTTCCATGTTCCCAAAACACCTGGTGAGAAATAATCTGCTTCTTCAATTGTAGTTCCACCATTTATTTTATTTTGAATCCCTTCACAGCAAGACTCTCCAGTGCTTATTTACTTATTGCATATATGTTAAAGATCCCAATAATTGCACATCTAGCACACAATTGATTTTACTCAGAATACTCATTACACCTCTCAAAGTTCTAGTAATGAAAAAGTTAGAATGAGCCTTAATAAGCATTAGGGAGTTGGGATTTCTAGGGGAAATAATTTAACTATTTATGGAAACGTGAAAATAAATGGTGCACAAATACAGTGTGATTACCTAAAGAGTTGGAGGTTAGGTAAGATGGCTACATTTTCAGGGAGGCAAAGAAAGCAATTAACTTCTACAAACATGACAGACAAAATTGATATACTTTTTAGGAGTTAACCATTTTCTTTATGATATCTGGTGAGTTCTGGAATTTGTTGTGCTTGAACTAAAACATGAAATGGTCAGGTTTTTTTTTTTCTCCATTTATTTTGCAACAGGTTATTGACTTAGCAAGCAGTAGAATCTTGTATTTGTAATATTTCAGATTATACTGGTAATTATACTATGATTCTTCTAAAGGGAGATTTTTGCAACAAATATACTGATAATCTTATGTGTTCTATTTTATTATTTTGCACATATTGCATAATGAAATTGTTCTTCAAGTTTTCCTCAAATATGGCCTTTTGTTTTGTTTCTTTTTTTCTTTTTCTTTTTATTTCTTTCTTTCTTTCTTTCTTTTTTTTTTTTTTTTTTTTTTTTTTTTTTTTTTTTTTTTTTTTTTTTTTTTTTTTTTTTTTTTTTTTTTTTTTTTTTTTTTTTTTTTTTTTTTTTTTTTTTTTTTTTTTTTTTGAGACAGGGTCTCTCTACGTAGTGCAGACTAGCTTTGAACTCACTTATGTAGCCCAAGTTGGCCTTTAACTCATGTTGATATTCCTGCCTCAGCCTCCTGAGTGCTGGAGAAGGCATGTGCCACCACATCCATCTCTCAAGTATGTTTTATTCTTTAAGATAATATGAATTTTTACAGACCAAACAAATGTCCTTTGTTCAGCTCTCCATTGGGAAAAAATAACACAAGATTGTAGATCAAATCTGCTTCACTGTAAACATAAACCTTTTTACAACATAGACAAGGCATTCATTTATTTCTAAATGGAGTAGAATGATCTTTGTAAGTATATGTCTGGCATAGCCTGTTGAATTAGAATTCATTACTTTCCTCAGTGCTTATAATTCTTTGAACAATAATTGTTTTAATAATATTTGGTAGGCAATGAATTCTACCTTTCATAGAATGAAAGTATTAAAATTCCTCAACATTAGCCTTTAGGAAATAAATCATTAAATATCATTAACAGGAATACTTTATGAAGAAACCTAAAAACTCCTTGGAGAAAAAAAAAAGTCTTTGTTTATTTTTATGAAACTCACTTACTTAACTGAAGTTCCCTGATTTTGAAGCTAAGGTATCTTTTGGTTCTTCTTTCATTTGATGCTACAGTAGAATAAATTACAGTCACAATTTTTTGTTATTGAAAAGTTCATTTAGGTTCCTAATTTATTCTCTGTGAAAGAGTTTCAAGTTATTTAATCTAAGGCAAAGTTTCTTTCTTTACAAAGTGCAAATTCTATGTATTTGAGATTCATAATTACATTTGTTTGGGGAAATTGGTACTTACACATACTGCAATCTTAATTATTTTCACTCCTCTTTTCTCCCTCTCCCCTTTAACTGATCTTCCATCTCCAAAACGTCCACCTCCCTATTTCATACCATTTCTCCTTTATTTGCTTTTTAAAATAGTTATATCTTGTTTCTCAGATGAGGGAAATCATGCATTATTCAACCCAACACTGGTTTCAAAGGAAGAGTTTGGTAGTATTCTTTACCTTTCAATTTCATGGAAGACTTTGAGGAATATTATCTCTTCCCTGAAGTTATGGAAAAATTCAGTTGTGACTCCACTGAGTCATGGGCTTTTCCAAGTTGGTAGGGTTTTTATTACAGCCTCAATTTTTCTGTCTATGCTTGGTCTATTCAAGGGTTTTTATATCTTTCTAACCCAATTTTGGTCATTCATATTTGTTTAGGAGTTTATCCATATCTTCTAGATTTTCCAATTTATCAGAATGTAAGATTCTTTTTTAAAATTTTTTGAGACAGGGTCTCACTATGTAGTCTAGAGTGGTCTTGAACTCATGTAGACCAGGCTGGCACTGAACTCATGGCAGTCCTCCTGCCTCGGCCTCCAGAGTACTGGGGTTACAGGCATGTGCCACCATGCCCAGCTCAGAATATAAATTTTGAAACAATTTTTCTAATCCTCTGAATTTATTGATGTCTGTGGTGATTTCATCTTTTTCAGTGCTACTAGTCTTTTGTTTTTTCTAGTTAATGGCTTACCAATGTTACTCAACCCAACAATGAATCAACTTTTTGATTCATTGATTCTTTGCATTATTTTCATCTCAATTTCATTTATTTCTACAAGTTTTGGTTTTGGGTTGCTACTGTTTATCTGATGGACTTTGTGATGTATCATTAACATGTTGTTTGGGATTGCTCTATTTTTATAATGTACGCATTCACAGCTGTAAACTTGTCTCATATAACTGTTTTCATTGGGTCCCAAATATTTTGGTATGTTGGACTGTCTTTGTCATTTGACTGTAGCAGATTTTTAATTCATTGATTATTCAAGCATGTGTTATTTAATCTCCATATATTTGATAGTTTCTATGGTTACTTTTTCTATTGATTTTGTTTCTTTCTTCTATGATCTGATAGAATGCAAGCAATTATTTCAGTTCTTTTATAGTTATTTAAGTACGCTTTATGACTTAAGCTATGGTATACTTTAGAGAAAGTCCTAAATGCTACTGAGAAAAAAATGTAAATGTGGTTATTGTTGTTGAATGAAACATCATACATACATGTTAAGTCAATTTGTTTGATGATGTGGTTCAACTTTGATTTTTGCTAGAATTGATATTTTGTCTGATAGTTCCTGTCTATTTGTGAAGTGGGTACTTAAATCAGCCAGTGTTATTGTATCAGTCTCTATCTGTCATTTGACATTATTGATTTAAGACAATGGTAAAGGTTTGGAATTAATATGCCAATAGATAGTTTTTATTCAAATCCTCTACAAAATGTTTTAGTGAGTGTTATCCTGACATGTCAGGATAAAGCACTATATACAATAAAGATAAAGCAATAATTCATTCTTATTCACCATTTCCCATATACAAACTGCCCCGTATGTATTCTGAGAAAGTGAAAAATAAAATAAATAAATAAAAACTACACTGTGCTGCCAGTATTAATGCCGTGCAAAAGCAGAGGAGAGAGAATGGGGACTGGAGAGGGGATGACAGAGAAAGTATGACAAAGGAGGAGGATAGATTTAAATGAAGCATAGTAAAAGATACAGGGAAGTTGTGTTCAGTTGCCACCAAACAAGAAAATTGTTTTAGGTGGCCCTATGAAACAACGCGTGGCATCAGAAGAACCTAAGGTAATTAAGAAAGGAGCTATAGGCATAAAGGCATTAACTCTTAATCCTACACTCTGATTAACACACTGCCAGTCCCCTACCTCTTACTAAAAGCAATACCAGATGAAAGGAAAAATAGAAAAAAGCCACACATACACAAAAATGCTAAAGGGTTTTCTTGGAACTATTTATACTGTAGTCAGAATTTGTCCAATATGCTTTCTCCACTCAGTTCAAAAATGGAGAGACCTTGTCTTATAGTATCTCTTAGGGCAGAGTTCCAGGCCTCTGTGGTTGTGACTGTGAGGTTGGGCATCTATACCAGTGGGCCCCCAAGACTGCTTTTACTTCTCATTCCCTCTGCAGACAGATCTCTGCTAGGTTCCAGCTGTGTTCCCATGGAGGTGACCAGCTAGAGATTTTTGCTTCTGTCTTATACCAGACACCTCCCGTTATGTGGAGTTGTTTTATTGAGTTGGGGGAACAGAGGTCTGGTACAGCACCCAATATTCTGCTGAACTCTGTAGAGCATTCCTGAATCTATACCCCCTTTTCATAAAAAATAATCCCTGCAGTTGCTTGCATCTCCTCTTCTTATGCTACTCTGAAAGAATGCACCATGCCAAACCTGACCATGCCACTCCTCCCTGGCTTTCTGCTACATTTATCTTTCTTCCTTTGCCAACAAAGAGCCTTTTTCTAGACTGTGAATCCAGTGACACTTAGGATTCATGGAAAAGGGCCACTCTGCCTGGAACTCCGTAACATTTGGGAGACACTGAGAGGGAGATTAAGCGGGCACAGAGCGCAGCAGTTTTTGGTGAGTGATGGCAGGGTTACTACATGAGCACCCAGCGCAGTGGTGTTTCAAAGGGAAACAGTGGACAGGAGTTTGTATGGGCTCAGGACTCAGAGGCACGGGATGTGCAGTGGGGGATTGTATACTCTGCCATTGCTCCAGGGTCTTTTCTCCACCCTAGGATCCCGTGGGGTACAGCCCCTAAAATCCTCTGTGATTCTCACTGTCCTGCAGAATTCTCAGTGCCTGGTTTGGACCCCTAATCATGATTATGATCATGACCTTTGTTTCTCTCTACTCCTATGATTTACCAGTTGTAGCTCAGTTATTCCGCTCTGAGTGACATTCTGAGTTTTGCTTTTATTAGTTCCATGATCTAAGAAGGGCTCTCTTGCTAATATCTCACTTATTGATCTCTGCCTCCTAGTGGGAGGAGAGTGAGGACAGATGAGTACTGGGCAGTGGTTGCAAGGCTGAGCATCGATTGCAGCTTGGCATACTTGCTTTCTCCCCTGAAGGGATTTGATCTCTTCCTAAAACTGTACCTTACCGGTACCTGGGCTGTAAGGAGCGCTGGAATTGAGAATCAAACTGCTTCTCTTTCTAAACGCCCCTGTTATGGGCATTCATCTGATGGGATTCTGCTTCAAGTTGTCTTCCCCTGGTTGAGGTTTTTTCACTCCTCACATCTCAAGTACTTAGTGATCGTCTTCCAAGTGTCTTGTGAGCACTGCTGCCTCTAGCCTGCCGTAGTGCCTCTCCTCCATAATATGCTCTTGTGTGTGTGTGTGTGTGTGTGTGTGTGTGTATTAGTGAGATAGTGAAAACAGCACCTACAATACAGCCCCACCCTGATAAGGTAACAGATGCTCACATACCCATCGCTGGTTCTGTTGAATCACAGTTAAGTGAGAATTGAGTTCACAAGTTTACTTTCTGAGACAAGAACCATGAAAATATGACAAAACTTGGGTCATGATTTTATAAGAGCTAAAAAATGAAGTGAGTAGGAAATCACAAGAAGTATCTTAGGTTTTTTTATTAAAAAATTTTGAGATGACTGGGAAAACATCTCATAGTCAAGCATGTAAATTCCTTGGGTGTGTGTGTATCTTACTTATCTTTAGTTTAAAAAAAAATAACAGTATATAAGGGGTGTGTGTGTGTGTTTCTTTCCAAGGCTGAAAGGAAGAAGCTGGAAACTGTTTGAAAGGGCCTTTTTCTTTCTTAATCACTGGCCTTTATTTTCAGGCTCCCTCTTATTTTTCTCATCCAGATTACTATGAATGGAAGGAAATGCCTACTTCAGAGTTATGCCTCCCACATATATGTGATGTCTATTATATATATATATATATATATATATGATATATATATCATATATATATTTAAAAAAAGAATTTTAGTCTGAATATTGCATCACTAACATAAGGGGCTTTCAGGTCAGAGGCTTCTTGCTGACTAGCTGACCATTTTCCTGGTGGATTTCTTTGCTTAAATAGTCCGAGGATTAGCAACTACTGTCTTTTCCCACTTCCTCCCATGGGCTTGGCTGTCAAAGTGTGTGCAGGATTGAAGAGCTGAGGGGGAGTGTGTGGCCTAAAGCAGGGGCAGTCCTCCATATGGGGCTTGGCTTCATATTCCTCAGTTCATCGGTTTGGATTTGTAACCTTTTTTCCTTCAGGTAGTGGCCAGTGTTTCACTTCCTTGCCAACTCCTGAGAAACCAGTATAAGGTTTCTTCTGAATGGTAGAGCATTTGATAATGCTTAAGGAACCTGACCACCATCCTGTCTCACACATGTAGAGTATAAGTTATTCTCAATCATGTATTATACATCGTGCATGCCATTCGTCAAGTCTATAGCTATTCTCTTCAGAGTACAAGTGTGAAAAATAATGTATCTCCCTTCCAAGCTCAGATTGTTTGTATCAATCATGCTCTTACTAAAATGATTTCTGGGAGAAAAAAAAAGATTTCTGACAGTCTTTATGCTACTTTCCTTTAGCTTTTTGCTGTACCTATTGTTGAAGGCAACTGTATTTCCATGTATCTTTCTCAAACTTCTTATGATTTCTGAGAATTCTGTTTTCATTTACTTCCCTTTTCTACATGATTATTGTCTCCAACCTAATGTATGACTTCTAATCTTTGATTTTTCTTACAGAATCTTTTTAGCTGGTTTATTATTTAGCATACTATTTTCTGCTTGTTTTAGCTATTATTTTTATTCTTATCTTTTTCTGTTATTTCAATGACTGTTGCATTGTTCTTTATCTCATTTTTACTTTTATTTTGTTTTAAGCCTTGCCCCAGAATTCCAAAATTTCTCAATGACAAACAAGAACAGAGACAGAAGTTAGATGAGCTTAGGTGGTTAGATTTTCATTCCTTTTCATTTGTGGAAAGTACTAGGTTTATTTTAAATGGTAAAATAAAGAAGAACACTGAAATTTTAGACAAATATAAAAATAATTGAAGAAAATAAATGTCATGTAATATTCCATCTCTCAGATACAATAATAATCTGTTTAATTAGAGGAGACCTGTATAACTCTGAGACCACAAACAGTAAGCATTGGTAGCTTTTTGAATCTGGAATGTTCCCCCAAAATCTCATTCACTCATTTGGGACAGTGATTGAATCATCAGTCAATATAGAGTTGACTTAGTGTTAGGAGGCAGAGTCTAACAGGAAGAGGGCTGGAAGGGTCTATATCCCTTCCTGGCTCCTCCCTTCTCTCTCTGCTTGCTGGCTGCCATGGCCTGAGCATCTTTGCTCCATCAGACTCTCGCACCATGCTCTTCTGCCTTGAAGCCAGCCAACTGTGAACTAAAGGTTAGCCAAAATGAACCTCAACTCTGTCCAGTTGTGATTGTTGGGTACTGGGTCTCAGTGACAAGAGAGTGTCTACGACAGCATTCAATAAATTTGGTTGTTAATACTGTGTCCTTTTAAATAATTAATAATGAAAGTTGGTAAGCCTTGCAAACCTTCATATTTTTAAATGTATTTATGAAAACAAAAGATGAGTGATTATCCCTATTTCTATGATGCCTATTTGGCTAATAATGCTCATATTGTCTAATTACAAACCTCATGGTTTTGCAGAAATTTGTATGCTATTATTTTACATACATAATGCATTTGAGTGTTTTAGTAAATGTAATGATATTTCACTTGATTTTTCAAAGTATCTATTCTTATGATAGCAACTAAGTTTGTAAAAACTCAAGCCAGATAATTATTATTATTTCTAAATTTAGTTGTTTTTTTAATTTGGGCAATAATAATTTATAATTTATGTGACAGTGGCCCTTCTGTATGCAAAATTCTAACATCAAAGATTGGTATTTGTAGAGTCAAACTGCCAAAGTCCTTTCCTTATACCCTAGAAATAAACTTTATTTCTACATTAGGGAGGTGAGTAGGAGTTGTTTTCAGTCTTGTGGGCTGTATGGTCTCTGACCACAACTATTCAACTCCACTGTTATGATGTGAAAATAACCTTAGATAATATAAAAACAAATGTGCTTACTTGTTTTATAACAAAACCACTTTTGTCACTAAAAAGATGTCTGGGTAGCTTTTATCTACAAATGTAGCTTACCTGCCTAAAGAATCTCCAGCACAATCACGATTTTGTTCAATTATAAGTACTATTATTTAGCACCTTTCATATTCAAAGTATTGTGTTAGGGTACATAGCAAGTTTATAGTACATTATGAAGTCTTCATGACAACCCTATTAAGAAGATATTATTTTCCTTTTTAGTTAAGAAAAATGCAGTAATGGAAATAAAGAAACTAACTTACTGAAAGTTACACAATAAGTGGTTGAGTTAGCCTGCTGTCCAAATTTCTAACATAAGTCTGTCTCATACAGAGGCTAGATCTTGCTCTGTGTTCCTAAAAAATGCTTGATTCCTTCATACCAACGTGACAATTCACTGAATCTGTATAGAGGCTCACACCTAGAAAAGAAGTCTTTTTTTGTATTTATAAAATATATCAGACAGATAAAAATAATGAGTACATTTTCTTTTTACTATTTTTTTCACATCCTGCCTTTTCCAAACATGAAACTGAAGGTGTTCTCAAAAAAAAAGATACAATTAAGCAGAATTGGAGCACACATGGATCCAATTTTAGGAAAGGTATTCACAGAAGAAAGTTGGACTAAACTTAGTTATATGGGATTAGTTTTAAGAAACTATCAACCTGGAGGTAATGGAAGTCAGTGGCAAGAATAATAACAACAAGAATAAGGGTGATTTTGTTGGGTGCTCTAAGATTCAACATCCTTTTGCATGAAATAGAGGTAATTATAATTACCTTAGAAGATCTAGGTAAGGAAAAAATGTGAAAAAGTCTGTTAACTGAGATGCTATGCAAATGTTTATGTAACAAAAATGTCCCTAAATCTTCTATCACCTGTCTGGTAAAATTGAAATAAGGTGTCTCACTAATTTTGAAATAAGTTGACACTAATTTTACTACTGCCAGAGTGTATTTGTCATTGTTTTAAGAAAGCTTAAATTGCTCTTAGTTACTTCTTGCATTCTTATTATTTCCCATTTGTGCATTTGTAATTTTTTTGATACTGGCCATCCATAGCTCATGCTGCTGTTATTTTTTTCTTCTATGATCCATTTGAGACTAAACAGAAACACAGTCTGAGCTATCTATATTTACAGCTTTACTGAAGAGACAGGGACCTAAGACATATCTCTCAAACTGCCAGCTTTTAATTTCCTCTAGTTTTATTCTAGGTGTTTCTTCTAGTTAGACCAATTTAACCAATTGTCTCTGTCTCCTTTCAAACCATGCCTCATGTTGGTTTCACTTCCTACATTCAAAACAGCTAATTTCTTTTGAACTGTGAGATACTTTTCCTAGAGCTGAATTTCCTTTGGCCTATCATGTATAAGTAACTACAGTTACAAACTGACTTTCCTCTTCTTTGATTTTATAATGTAGCATAAGTTTATTTGTTTTCTTCCTCTGTATCTTGTGTTTGGCAGTAATTAGATTTAAATAGGACTATGTTGAATTTCTGTGAAGTAGAATTTTATTAACTCATCCTTTTCAATACACTTCTGCATGGAACTTCTAAAACATTTTGTTATTAAGGTGTAACAAGTAGTAAACAAAGCAAAAAAGTATAGTTCGTTGAATAATGCTAAAGTAAGCACCATTGTAAACATCACCCAGGTCGAAAACAGGACCTAGGTTTGAACCTCAGAGTTTTATACATAGACTCCATCAATTACACCACACTGCAGATATTCCTAATTAAAATTACTGTCCAAACTTTCAGCGCTAGGGATTTGCCTGACTTGCAGTTGTTTATAAATGGAACTATATACAATAGATTATTTTGTGTCTGATTTAATGTTACCTTTCATTCATTCATATCACTGAATATAGCTCTAATTCATGAATTTTAATGCTATATGTAATTTAATTTTATTGCATGAATCTACTACTGTTTCTCTCCTCTTGGATGGATGCATATTTCAGTTGTTTTCAGTGTTCTGGCAATTATAAATAATGTTACTCTGAGCTTGTAAATAAATTGAGAGTAGATATTATCAGTCCAAGATTTTCTTTATATAACTGTACTGAATACACACTTTTTCTCTGATTATTACTCAAAGTTTTCTCTTCTTTACAGCCACAATCTTCATCTTTTGCCCTTGTGATTCTGTCTTTAGAACTCTCAGGTTCAACTGGCAGCATTCCATCTTCTTCTAGTAAGAATCACCAGCTTTCAATGACATGGCTCAGTTTGGGCAACATTCCATTAAACTATGATATCTAAAGCAACTTGACTTTGCTAAATGAGTGCACTTAGCTTGTTTGAAAGACTCTGTCATTATACTTTCTAAAGCTTACTTCATAAGAAATGGGAAATCATTTCCTTGTGTGAATTCAAAGCTTTCATGTCATTGTAGATCCTCAATTAAAGAAAATGTGCAAAATGGCACTCAGTCCTTGTACTGTATCTCAAACTCCTGCAGCTGGTAAGGCAAACTAAGTCCCCTGCATGGTGCATACAATTGTAAGGAAAGTAGTTAGAGATAAGGCAACACACTGCTGTAGTTATAAGCAAAGCCTGTGATTTAGGGCATCTATATTAGAGGGAACCACAGGGAGTCAATTGCCATCTATCTGCCTCATACACATTTTAATTATGCCACTAACTTTGGCAGAGAGATGTCATCTAACCCTCTGCTAAGACACATTCTTTATAAAATTAAAATTGTTCTCCTAGGAGGAGGTATATACATAGTGAGATGCAGACTCAAACACAAGGCCTATTTATTTGAAAGTAACTACTGAAATAAAATGATGCAGGATGAATATATATATATATATATATATATATATATATATATATATGTCACTTTATTTGTAGAATAGTCAAAAAATCACCATGGAATTTATCAAGAAAATTAGAAAAGAAATCCAGGCTATTTAAGGAAATAAAAGAGAGGAAAGCAAATCTTTAGAGAACTTCTACATGAAAATCACCTTTCCTGACTTCTGCTTGACTTTGTTGACTTCATTTCTTGGAAACTTACATATAAAATAGCAATTTATGGTGGCAATTTTTTCAAATACTTTAGCTATTATTTCCCTAAAATTGAAGTTACACAATTGTATAAAAAAGAAAGCAAATTAATTGTATAGGCCCCTGGAAACATGTCTAATGGCATAGAAAGAGCACATTTTTTTCTTTTTTCTTTTTTTCTTTTTGGTACTGGGAATCAAACTCTCGACCTCATGCTTGCCAAGCAGGTGCTGTGTTGCTGAGCTATATCCTCAACAAAAAATATCATAAAAAGGAGCTTCCTCTTTTATTTCCAAATACTTACTACTTTCCTAGTTAATATTTTAATAGTTGTGTGACTGTCATTCAGAGTAGAATATGACCTTCCCAAAAAATCTTGAATTTTGCACATTTACTTCTTCCACAATACATCTGTTTGCCTACTCACTCTCATTTCAGCAAATAGTATCTTCATTCTACCCATGCAGTAGGCTCTACCTTAGGCAGCACCCTTATTAGCTTTCCCATCTTGAGATCACAATACACAACAGCCACAATTTAAAGGAAGAGGAGTTTAATTCAGTTCACAGTCTCGAGGAATTCAGCATAGGTTTCTCCAAGGGAGAAACACGATGGCAAAAGGACAAGGTGGAGCAAATCTGCTGGGTTTATCAGTTGGGAGGAAGAAGAGGGGAACAGGACCAGAGAAGAAGGGATAAGAGATCAGGTGTAGATCCCAAAGTCACACTTTCATGGCTCACCTGGACATACCCAGCAGTGTATTTTGCTAACCTCCTAGGTGTTTCCCAATCCAATCAAATTGAAAACCCATCTTAACTGTCACACCCCCAACCTAATTGAAGCCACAATCTATTACCTTTGGGCTGATCTATCAAAATCAACTTTTCTTCCCACCCAATTCCTTCTATTCCCTATCCCTTTGAATCCATTCTTCACTGGATAAAATCTTCTCAAAAAAATTAAGTCTTCCAGTTCTCTGCTCAAAATCTCAGTGATTTTAGAACACCATTTTAAGTCTGGCCTGATACTATGCCATGTTCTGCTATATTCATCCTGGCTTGCTGTGTCCCAGGTGTGCTGACCTCCTTTCTCTTCTGCAGTATAGTAAATACAAACATCCTAAAGTTTTTCCCATTTGCTGTTCTCTTTGCTGGCAGCTAGTTCCAACAGATAACCTCCGGGCTATTTCTCCTGCTTCCTTCTCATTTTTGCTTATGTATCACTTTTACAGAGAGATTTTTAAACAAAAATATGTAAGGTTCTGAATGAATCATTCAGTCGCTCAATCACCTCTGATTAAGTCATTCTTCAATTTTTTAAATCTTCTATTCCTATGTGTTTATTTTCTGACTCTTCCCAATGGAATTGAGTCTCCCTAAGAGCAAGTTTCATCAGTGTTGTAAAGTGACTAGCATTTATCAGGTACTCAGTAAAGAGTTTTTGAATTAAAGAAAAAATCTAGGCCAAATATGGTGGCACATGCCTGTAATCTCAGGACTCATGAGCCTGAGGCAGTGAATGGTTTTAAGTCTGAGATAAGCGTGAGCTACTTAGTGATTTCAAGTCAGGCCTGACCTGTATAGTGAGACCCTGTCTCAAAAAACAAAATAATCTATACCAGACAGGAACATTCCTGGGGATGTCAGGAATCCAAAGATTGTGTTAGAGTTTACTGAGACTAGTTTGACGATTGCTTCAATAGTTTCATGGTCCTAAAGTTTTGTAATGGTTATGGGAGAGACTGTATGACTTGATTCAGGGTGATAGCTCTGAAAATACAGCAAATGGCAGGAGAGATACAGCTCTGCTATTTTATAATGCATAATGTAGAGCATTATACATATGTTTCACTAAAGATGACTGCAGTAACATGACCCTCGTATGCTTTGCGGGCAATCTGTAAATATGATAAGATTAAAAATTTACCTATTGTTCACCACGTGCCAGGTTCAGTTGTGAGTACTCTGTAGAGATTCAACTAATTACTATTCATTTTTACCCACCTCTTAAGGATGAGAAAACTAAACCACAGATGAATAACCATACTTTGTTAGTGATAGAGACAAAATTCAACTCCTGCCAGTCTGTCTTCAGAATCTCTGCTCTTCAATACCATACACTCTGAGACAAACAGGACAAGATGTTAAAGGACCATAAAATGAGTTGGTCTCTTCAACTTGTTTGAATAGCTTAAATAAAAAAGCATAAAATGTCTATGTCCCACCCTAAGCACAGAGAGAAAAAGAGTGAAAATTCCATACCTAAGTGATAAGAATCTTACATCAATTCCACTCACTAGACTGAGATAGATGAAATACAAACTCACAGTTTGAATCTGTTTATAGCTGTCAGAAGTTGAATTCAAAGCATTCCCATGTCTCTTATGGGAAAGATAATGGATTATTTGTGGGGCGATTGATATCCCAGGAATCAGAATGAGGTCATGAGTACCTACTTCTACTTCAATGCTATGTTTCCCCCAACACTCATGATTAGTTACCCAGGAGAAGAGAATGAGCCCAGTTCCCTCATATCTCAGTAGTTTGCGGAAATGAAATATTGCAAAAGTCCAGCTTCAGTCAGAATACAAGTAGAAGGGACACATTAACAAAAAAAACAAAGGGAAGCAGGCCATTAAAGTCAAACAGCATACATGCCTAGTATTTCACCCTGCCTAAAGGGAACAGTAGTTTGAAGTACAGATCTATACTGATTAATCAATAATTGTTTATGATTTCCTGAGAGATTCAAGGATTTGGATAAAATACGATGAGAGAATTAGTTTATGGGGAACTTTAGGTAAGGCTTATGTGTTTCAGTCTCTTGGAATGAACCTGGAGTGTGAGGATACTTGTGAAGAGCGGAGAGTATTTTCATGATGAGAGAATGCAAAATTTTATATGGACAAATGATTTGGGTCTCTAAATAACAGTTGCCCTCTTTCCCAACTATCCCAAGCCTTGCTCAGTAGGTTCATAAGAAAGTAGGCAGAGTGTTTATTAAGGAACCCTGCAATATGAATTATGGCCCAATTGCTATACTCCAAGTTTAGCAGACCTAGCGCTACATTTCAGGGAAGCATGCCTGTAGACACTCATCCCTTTGTTATAAATGTTTTTTAAAAGCAAAACTAAATCATTTACTTATGATACTACCATGTGAGCCTTGGTACATATTTTAATTTTTCCATGATATTAGAGAAAATGGCAAATGTTTCTTGTATAGAGAAAAGTTAAACTCTAAGGACGTACAATACTGAAATGCGTTATTCAGTGAAACAATCCTGAGAAGTCAGTTTTCCTCTGCTGGCAATGATATGAGATCTGCCAGGTAATTCTCTTATGTGGATCATATGCAAGTTTCATCTTGCAGAAATTCTTCAGTGTTCCCATCATTCTTGACAGTTTACTGGTCTGATACACATTTTTTTTCCTTTATTCCAAAAAATTCACTGAGCACTTACAATGTGTCAGATAATTTTCTTGACCCAGGAATATAGCAACAAACAGATCTGTTCCTGTTCTTAGGGAGTTTAAATTCCAATGGATGAATCAGAATCTAAATACAGGGAAATGATGTCTTTCAAGAACTGAAAAATGCTGAGATGGCTGGGAGTTTGGCTCAGTGGCTTAAGCGCCAGTCTGGCAAGCGTGAGGTTGTGAGTTTGATCCCTGGTGCTGCAAAAAAAAAAAAAAAAGCTGAGATGTGATATGGCAAACTGTAGAAATGACACAATAGAAAGAAAGGAATAGGAAATGAATAGGATATTAAAAGATGGGTTTTTCTGTTCCAGAAATGGTAGAGGCTGGTGAAACTGAGTCAGAGAGAGTAATAAAAGTACGTGGTAGACTGTGACATCAGAGATTTGATTGGAGTCAGACTTCTTGCTTTTCTTCTGAAGACATTGGAAGATTTTGAATGGGGGAATGGTGTGACTTAAATTATCTTTTCAAATGACCACTCTTGTTCTGCATGAACTGTGGATTCAACAAGGTGAGAGTAACAAATGAAAGAAGTCAGTAGTCAGAGGAGATCTTCACAACAATCCAAACAAGAGGAGATGGTGGCTTTCACTAGAACCATAACATCTAAGTGAGAGCCCACTGAAAGAATGAATGGAAGAATAGAAATTGTATTTGGAGATGGAAGTGATCAGTCTCTGTGATTAATAAATACAGCTTGGAGGATGCATTGTATTGTCAACATAACATAAAATGAAAATAGGAGTGTTTCCTCTCATTAGTTTATTAAATAACTCACTTAAAATGTTTGATTTCTAATTCCTATAACTTAGTTTTGCTGGCTTGGTTGTCTGGGTACCTAAGCCAGTAAGAGTTTCATTATAGAAATGATTCAATTTAGCTAAAAGATGGAGGTTGCCACCTGAATCATTTTTCTTATTTTATCTGTTGAACAAGGGCCAAAAAAAGTCAGAATACAGACATCATATGTGGACGAGCCTGATTTCTCAATGGCAAAGCACAAAGATGGCCCAAGGGAGGCAAAAAGTATCTGGCCTGAGCCTAAGGACTCTCTTAGAGAATTTTTCTAGTTCAGTTTTGTCTACTGGTCAAAGATAATGGAAAATTATTGAAATCTTAGAAATAACCAAAAAGGAGCCATACCATTTTGGAATGAAGTTTAAAATCACTACATTGGTGGACTCAGTAATCTCACCAAAGCCATTTTCCCCTGTGTTCTGCATGCATGATTGTTCCAGAGATATTATTACCAGGTCACTCCTCTTATCAAGACAATCTCTTCAAGGCCACACTTCATTTGTTGAGGTATCAATGACATGAACATCTGTATATATCAAATACATAAATATTGATGAGTTTGAAGATAATTATATACCTCTGATACCATCACTACCATCAGGCTGAAAGCATTCATCACCTACCAAATTTTCCTCGATTCTTTTTTTTATTATTTTATTTTTGTCTTAACTCTCAGCAAATTTTAAGTGTAAAATATAATAGTGCTCTTATTCATAGGAGCAATACCACGTAATAAGTGAATTTGAATGTATCTATCTTATATATCTGAAATTTTGCACCCTGTAATTGATCACCTCCCCATCCCCCCAAACCTTATAAACCACAATACTACTGTGTGCTTCTATGAATTTTACTATTTTAGATTTTACATATATATATATATATATATATATTCATTTATACAGTATTCTTCTTTTGTGCCTGATTTATTTCACTCAGCACAATGACCCCCAACTCCATCTATATTGTTGCAAATGGCAGAATCTCCTACATTTTTAAGGCTAAGTAGTATTATGTTGTATACCTGTACTGTATTACATTTTCTTTCTTAAAGACCCTCCTTACTTCACTGTGTGTTATCAATCCAAAGCTGTTGTGTCATGAACCATGCCAAATCTCAAATAATCTTTCTTTTAAAAGAACTGCATTAAAATCATTCATTCATGCTAAATGCCCCATTTATACACTGACCTCCTCCTACAGAGATATTGATAATTTTTTTTCTAATTTGTCTCCTCCTTTCTGCGATGAGTCTAGTGAAGTTAGCTTTTTTTGTCAATAATTCCTCTGTCCAATGGTCTTTTTGGAAGGTGACAGTGGACAAATTGATGTGTACGTTTAAGCTTTGTTTTTTGCCCTCTCTGTAATTATGTCAAATTATGTTTAGTCAGCTTCTGTTACCTTGCAACTAAGATTTCTGCCTGATATGTTCATGTAACAATGGCTTTTATACCTCATTAAATTCTATGCAAAAGGCAGGGGCTGGAACTGAAGAGAAGTAACATACACTTTACGAAACAAAGTCTTTGTAAAGGTAACAGACTCTAAAATATGAATAGGGTCTAGTAGAGAACTGATGTGGATAACTTTAGGTTGCATAAATAGTCAAACAAAACAAAATAAACAAACAAATTAAACCAAAGAGACATTAATACATTTCTATTTCATATACCTATAGTGTCCTCTTTTCTATCTCCCCATCTTCTCCTTCAAGTTAGACCCTAAATCTGAAATAATATTTCAGTCTTGACTTTGGACAGAACTAGGGGACTCTGGTAGGGGACAGTCATCAAAAACAAATTTAATCCCCTGATGAGCTTTGGTGTAAGTAATAAACACATGATGAGTATTTGGCTGTAATACTTATGTTCAGTTGTTATTTGGTGTATTGCTAGAACAGTTATTTTAATAGGTTTAAAGGAGGGCATTTGCAATATTTACTACAAAGGAGAAAATAGTTTAGTAACTAAGATCTTGCACAATATGCACCAAAAAAAAAAAATGGATTTAGAATCATGAGACTGGTATTCTTATAAATCATAGTATTAGAAAGAAACCTTCTGAATCTCTAAGTACATCAGGGTAATTAAAGAGAAAAGCCTGTAGAAGTGGAAATAAATTCTTTTGTTTGAAAGATAGGACTAAGTTGGAAGGTCAAAGCAACTGTACTTATTTTTTTATTCAATATATCTTGTACCTTGAGAAATCTTTACATCTATACAAGTAATTTCCTTAGCTCAGAATACTTTATGTTATTTGTGTGACTTATTTGTCTGATCTTTTCTTCAGGATCACATATCACTTACTATATTGGTCTTGAGTGTGTGTCCTTAATATTTGTGAATTCCTCTCTTAATAGTTTTTGATTCTGTTTTCTGGGGAGGGCTCCTCGGTGGATCCTCTGCATCATCAGATCTCCTCTAGGGAATCAGTTATACTTTGTGCTGATCAAGATATTATTTTTAATTTTTTAATTGCTCATTGATTTTCACTGAGATCTTTATCCTGTTTGTTTCTATTTTATTTCCTCTTTATTGGTTTTCTATGGCTTATAATCTTATGCCTGAGGTTAGTACATTTATAGGGAAGCAGGGCCATCAGCAATCTCAATGAACACAGCAGAGTCTTCTCTGATTCCTCTAACATTTGGTGAACTTCTAAGGAGAAGTTATGAATGATCTCTGACTGTTATTCCATGCCCTTTGTGAAGCAAATTCTAAGATAGGATTAGATGGTTGAGAAATTGATTAGGATATATATCTTTGAAGAAGAAATAGCAAGATATTCAGAAGATGAGCAAATTCAGATCACAATCTCAATGAGAATGTGACACCACATTGAATGTAGAAAGGAAGTTTTTGGAGGAGGAGTCTCAGTCTCTAGAATATTTCTAATTAAATTTTGCCCAGACCAATAAGGAATCCTCAAGCCAGTGTGGTCTGCCTGAAGAGTCCTGTATCTCTCAAAAATGAGCCTTTACTTGTCTCACTATAACACTGGGATTCACTGGTACAGTTCATGGGTATGAACACAATGATAGAATTGGAAATAAATTCTGAGGCCTTCAGTCACAGAAGACTTGAGTGACACATTACTGTGGCTGCCACAGAAACTTTGTCCAAGCTCCTTTGTGTTGTATGAGGGACAAAAATCACTCTCCTCCCAGGAAGAAAAACAAAAAACTGATTCGCCCTTCCCATGAGCCAGCAGAAGCTATGAAGTTCCCAGGGGGAGAAACAAGAAGCCAATTTGTCCTTCTTGTGAGCTGGTAGAAGCTATCTGAGTCCCAGGACAAGAAGCAAGAAGACAATTCACCCTTCCCATGAGCTAACCAGTGGCAGGCTGGGAGGCAAGAACACCTGCTTCCCCCTGTCCTGGCAAGCAAGGAGCTGATTCAGAGGAATACAGGCTGAGTTGTTTGCAACTGAGGTACAGAAACAATTTAATATTTGAACTGTTTGTTTGAATTTGCAGGTCTAAAATTTATACTCTGAGCATCTATTAAGAGCATAACAATATGAAATATAGCAAATATGGGGATTTTTCTTCTGTCTTCTTTTTTGAAGTCCAATGTTGTTCTCACTATTTTGTTTTGTTGTGTTTTATTGCTTTGTTTTATTCAGTGTTCTGTTTTGATTGATTTTATTTGGTTCTTTTTGTTTGATTTTATTGTCTGATGGTATGGGCAGCAATTTTGAAGATAACAAGAGCCATCATCGTAGCCATTGTTGGTTTCCTATTATCCTGTTTTGAAGTCCTGTATTGCTTCCACTGTTTTGCTTTGATTGGATTTATTCTGTTTGGTTTTATTCTCTTTATAATAAAATTTTAAAAAAGAATCACTCTCCTTCTTGCTTTTTGTCTTGCATAGTTTTCAGGTGAATACAGACAATACTACTCCTTTCAAATGCCATTTATTCTCCCCAGCAAAGTGGAAGTATAAAATCTTTGTATTTTGACATTGTTTTCTGATCTCATCACCTTACTATTGTAGCTTTCATGATTTTCTTTGACTTCAAGGAAAAGAAGATCTGGGTTAAAGCCTAGCAATTGTGACCTTGGCCAGATGATCTTACCCTCTAACCTTCATGATGCCCCAATATCTGAAATGGGTCACAGGAATTCTGAAGAGTTGCTGTGATGGTTAAATTAAGTAACACATACATTGCTGCCTAGCACAACTTGAACACTCAGTAAATGTTACATATTATTTCAGAATTCTGATGATTTCTTAGAATGAAGGGCTCCAAGTTTGTCTTTGGTCCTCTTTCTATATTCTCACTTGTATCTTGTTTATTAGAAGTTGCCCAATGTCATTCATAGTAGGGAGCAGAACAGATACTTGAACTTTAGAGTGTATGATATCTGTCTTCGTTATTTTTTTCTCATTGTTGAGACAAACTACCTGACACCCAAAATGAAGGAAAGAAAGGTTTATTCAGGTTACAGTTTTTGAAGGTTTCAGTCCATACTCAGCTGACTACAAGGCAGGATGACATGACTGAGGGGCAGCGGTTCATGGTGGCCACAAGCAAGAAGAGCGAAATGGCAAAAGAGTAAAAGCACAGCTCCTTCCCTCTCTTATACTGTATGCTAGCTCCCAGTCCCTGGACAGGTGCAGAACTCACACCACCAATCCCAGCGCTAGACAATGAACCAATCACAAATGCTAGATTCAGCTGCCTCCGTGACTGCAAGAGTCTTCAGGGGACATCCAAACATAAACCATAACAATATTAAAGTCCACACTCTTTTATGAGATTATTCTTATCTGTTATGGTTTAAATCTAGACACCCTCCTCCCAAAGCCTATGTCTTCATAAATGGGGCTTTTCAGGTGTGATTGGATCATGAGTGTGCTATATTCGTCAGAGAGTTAGCCCACTGATGAGTTTATAGCTAAATATGTTGTTAGAAGATGAAGTGGGGTTGGAGGAAGTGGGTCACAGGGGTTGGTGGCCTGAAAGGGTACATCTACCTCCCTCCCTCTTACTTCAATTGCTTTCTGCTTCCTGACTGCCTATTTCTCCTCTACCATGTAATCTGTACCAGGCCACCCCACTTTGGAACCGGCAAACTATGGACTGAAACCTCTACAAAGCATGAGTCAAGATAAACCTTTCCTCCTTTAAATTGTGGGTGTTGGATAGTGTATCTTAACAATGAAAATTAACATAATCCCTATAGCTTTTAGTTGCGTACATAGTGTTGTTTCTTATTTTTCCTGATACAATGAGGTTCACCTCTGTCCTAAATCCCTCTTGACCTGACACATTTATAATCCATTCTATGGAGACCCATATTGAGCTGGTTTATGTATTTGATTTCATCCTACCTATGAATACCCAAATTGCTTTATAAACAGAATATTTAAATCTCAAATTTAAATTTCTAGGTTCCATACTCCTTTGGAGTGGGGTGAAGCATTTCCTTGAGCTGTAGTTAGGATCCAGAGCCATATGGCCCTTTTCTGTTATGGATTGTACAATATGTTATCACAGCTGCATATTCCTAAGAAAACATCTAAGACTGGGCAGATCTAACATGAATAAAAACCCAGATGACCAGTTTATTGAAGTAAGAGGATATAGCACATTATTATTTCTCAAAATAGTGCTATGGATGTTTTGAATAATACATTTCATTTTGTGTGACTTCAGAAGTTTGCAAGAGAAATAGCACCCTTGACTTCTACCAACTGAAAGCAACCAATGTCCTTCCCTTTTCCCTCTGCAAGTTACTATGACTGTAGATTTCTGACCACCCTTTGGTAAGCAGGCTCTGCTTCTTGATTAGTGCCTCTGGGTAGGTAAAGCACCGAAAGGTCAAGAGGAGTGGCAACAACTTCAGAACAGTCTCATTTCACTGATAACAGAAGACAGTCAGAAATTATTTCTGGGAGCAGGCCTAGAGATTTGCCTGGAATACCACAGAAATTCTAAAGTAAACTGTGTGACACAAGACATAAAAAAAAAAAATCCCAGAATTTTCATATGCTTCTGATCTGGTTTGTTGGTCAGGTTCAACTGTGCATGTACTTACCAGTGACACATTAGGTGACCCCTAGAAATAAATAGTGCTTTTTATTCTTTGTATTCTTTAAGGAGACATGGTATGTTGCACAGGGCCACATAGGAAAAATACCGGGATGGGCAGGAAGCAACGACAGGAGTGAAGGGTTGGTTTATGTCACTGCTGTTTGGGGGATTTCTATGGGGAAGGCAAGGCAGGGCATGGTGAACAGCTGAGGACTGACTATGTGAATAACTTAAGGGCTTTGGGCTAAAAAGTGGACCCTTATGGTCCGGAATTTGACCCTAGGTATTAGTCATCTGGGACACAGTATCTGACACCCATAATTTAGAGGAAGAGAGATTGAATTTAGCTCAGAATAGACTGTGTCTTAGGCAAGAACACCACGACAGAAAGACATGGTGGAAAAAGCTGCTTAATTCATGGTGGCTGGGAAGCAGATCAAGGCAGAAGCACAGGAGAGAAAGGGGTGAGAGACCAGATATAGCACCAGGGCTCATGCCTCCATGACCACCCAGAGATGCATAAATGTGCCCCACTAAGTCCAGGGGTGAGATGGGGAAGATTTGTATGTTGGAAGGATTAAGGCAGAAGACAATTGAGAACTATTGCCTGTTGGAGTATAGAAGTTGGATAAAGGAAATCAAACTCTGGATTGATTAGTTTTTGTTTCAAAGCCTGGTATTCACTGATTCTTTTTTCTCTCACAGATGGCCTACAAAAGGAGGGGTGATATCTCCCCAACCAGAGAGGTTTTGTAAAATGTCAAAAATTGTACTATGCAGAAAAAATTTAAAAAAAATGTTTACAATACAAAAGAGAAAATTTTACAGCTGGTCTGTTAGCAAAAATATGATTTTATATGATTTTAGTAGAGTCTCCACTGTATTCTGAACCTACTTTTCATAATCACATTCAGTTTTTCTCTAGTTAAGATGTGAATAAGTTTGGAGTGGTGGAAATAGAACAGCTATTTCTTTTCACAGGATTAGTGGTTTGTCTGAAGTTCTTAAATTCCATGAATTTTAGATGCTGTTTAAGAGAAGAGAATCCATAATAAAAGTTTGAAGTTTAATTAGGGCTTTCCTGAATTTTAAATTCCCTATTGTTCACTTTGTTTGTCTGAGTGCCTTTGTGTGGGAATTGTCTTTGGAAAAAGGAAAGAAAAAATTCTTTATAAAAATCAGAATGCATTCATGTTTATCATTCATATTTACTTTTAGACCAAGTATGAAAAGTTTTAATGTTGAAGAACTTCCTACCAAGTTTTTATGAGCAAGTGAAACAGGGATATGAAATTGAGTTGTAACCTTAACTATAAAGTTGACGGTTGCAAGCGCTATTATACTGGGATTCTGTTATATCAGTGGTTTTATTTCTACATTCTCTGCTGTATATTAAAACCTACCTTTTTCATTGTGCTTATCTCTTAATGGTAAATAGTTTCAGAATATCCTAGCTGTTAGTAGCAAAAGTTTATAGAAAATCTTCCTTTCCCAGAGTGGTGTGATAAAATTAGTTTCATTATCATTAGTTTGCTCATTTAAAAACTGTTTGAATGCTTAATGGCAGTGGCACTTGCTAGGTATCAGCTTCAAATCTTTCCTTCTTGTGTTGGCAGAATTTCAATTATATAGGCTTTTTATTTGAGAAATGTTTCACTACCTGGCAAATTTAAGTAATTTGATGCCATTCCACAGATTAAGGCCATGTGGAAATCATGTCCATTTCTTTCTTGGTTGAAAGGTTGCATTGCTGCTGTTGCAGTGGCTATTTTAGACTAGAAGGAGTGATCCTATAGAATAGCCCTTTAAGAGCCTTGGCTAAGGATGTCATTTCCTTCATTTTCCTGTTCTCATTGATTTTATTCAAATGTATATGCCTTTGGATAAAACATTATTCAACATTACAGTATTTGTTTAAATTTTAAAAATTTGAGTTTAACTAAGAGATATAAATAGCATGTAGAACATTTGTCTGAAATGTCAGTGATTATGGTGTTGTTTCCTCTTAGGGCAAAATGTTTCCCAGTTAGCAAAGAGGCATTTGGCAAAGGATAATGTTTCCCCCAGGTATGTTTAATTTAAATAATTACATTAGAAAAATTCTCCCTTTTAAAAAATACTGTAATTGTAAATTTATGTTACCTGTAAACTCACATAATATTAGAATGGCAACATTTTAGTATATTGAAATGTTCAAAAATTTAAACATGTATTTGTAAAAAGTAATTTATTTTTTTGTGGTCTAATTATACTTAAATATGTTTAGTGGGAAAAATGAAAGTTGTTGCCTTTGTTAATTTTTCAGGAAATAACCACTTTAGTAAATGTAATTCTGCAAAACTGTAGGAATTATAATTTACAAAATTCTTCTACCTGCAACAGGTTGAGTGAGTCATAAAATGTGCTAATTTCTAATACAGTGAAGGCTTAACCAGTTTAAGGTAACTACTACAGAGGCAAAGTGAGAGTGTATCAGTTAGTGCTAACTCTGAATTTCAAAATTCAAATCTCATTATCAGAACTAAAAATAGTGACTCTTGATCTAGTAAGACTGAAAAGCTTCTCATAACCTTTTGGAAATTCATTATAAAATCCTGAATCAGCTATGAAATAAGCAAGTGGGTAACTCAGTATTGAGGTCAGCTTGGTGAGAAATAAAAGACTCGCACATAAACACTTACGTTTCATATTTAAATTTAAATTATGATTTTTTCCAATACTTATTTAAAATTACAATTTTGCGTATAATATGTATCTTACAGTCTTGTGTTCAAGTTAGTTGTATGACCACAAAGGTTTCTTCTCTTTCCAAAAACTCCACTTAAAGCACATAAATTAATTAATACAGAATAACGGTGGTTAACATTCATTGTATACTGTGTGCCAGAAATGTGTCGAACATTCTGTGATAGAGGAATCACCATTACCCTACTTTTGCAGGTTAGGAAATTGAGGCAAAGAAAAATATAGTATTTTTTTGAGGTCGCATCATAGTAAATAGTAGTGTATGGGATAAAATTTAACCACCATGTCACACTGTGTCTCTAGGAAAAGTAAATAAATCCATAATCATGCTGAAAATGTAACAAAAAATTATCAGTAGGTCAGATTATTTGATAGGAAGATAAAAATTATGCAATTGTATTGCCATAAAGAAAACAAGCTGAAGGAAACTGAGACTCAGAAGGTGTGCAAGGAACTACAGAACAGAGATGGTAGCTGTGTCTTCAAATGTTCCTGGCATCCAGTTGGTGGGAATTTGACTGTAGAGAAACTATATTACTGAGGTCCTGTTTCGATTTCCCTGACCCAAATTCATAATTTACAGGAGGTGTAAATTTACATAATTTGCAACTCTTGCTGTTGTACATTCTGTGGGCTTGGACACATATATAATTTCATGTATGTGTCGTTATTCTATACACAAGAGTTTTACTGGCCTAAAATTTCTGTGAGTTATCTGTACACCTTTCTCTCTTCCCAAATCCCTTATGTCCACTAATCTTTTTACTCTTTCTGTAGTTCTGCCTTTTCTGAAGAATCATGTGGTTGGGCTAATGCAGTCCAAAACTTTTCTGGATTGGTTTCTTTTATTTACAAATATGCATTTAATTTAATCCATGTCTTTTCATAGTTTGATAGTTATTACTTGTTTAGCACTGAATAATATTCTGTTTTCTAGATGTACCATAGTTTACCCATTTGTCTACTGAAGGATACCTTGATTACTTTTAAGTTTTGGCCCTTATGAATAAAGCTGCTAAACACACACAGACACACACACACATTAATAAGCAACTATCAAATATATATGTATATATATGTATGTTTTTCATGTATTTACATAGAAAATAATTCTGTAAAACTATATACCAAGATTGTCAAACAACAGACTTTAGTCAAAATTCAGTTTAATTCCTGTCTTTTTAAAAAAGCTTTATTGGAAGTTTCATTGGAATGTAACTATCTCTATCTATTATGTATTATTTTTAGTTGGTTTTGTTGAAACATTGTATGATGTAAAATATCTATTAGCTGAAACTTTAATTAAAATGTTTACCACATTTGTGTTATAAATCCAAGTATTGTGACTATCAATGGAAATGAGATTTTATAGGATTAACACACTTTTCTTCTTGCTTATTTATATAACAATTCTATATGTGCTGATTTCCAGAGTGATAATATTTAAAATGGAGAATAATGTTTCATATACTTCATAGAAAAAACTGTAATTTTATTTGTATAAGACAAAATAAAACCCTTCAACTTGGCTTTATGCATGTACTAATGTATGGAAGAAATCTAGTTTGGAGTTTACAACTAAATGTGTCATAGAAACAGCTACAACAAAAATATCTTATAGTTTTCCCTATGTGAGCTTAATAGAAGTACCATTGGCAAGCAAATCATGGGAATGTTGCATATTTAAGAAGCAGTGTTGTTTTGTCTGGTCTCATTTAGAATATTTCTGTTTTCGGGGTATCCTGTCAGGATTCCCCTAATACTCATGGTAGGCCGTTCCTCTGCGGTCATGATATGTCTGAGGCTCTTATCTAAATGAGATTTATTTTTGAAAGGATTAGTGTGCTATTCAGACAACAAAAGATTTGGTTTCTTTTCCTTTATACAATTCAAATTAAACTGTTTTTTCTTTCTACATAGTTCATTTATCTTCCTATTTTTGCACCCACATCTACCGCTGATTATAGTCAAAAATAGTTAATGCCTTAGTGGTTTCTATTGGCTGCTCAAAACTTTCACTCATTAGGTTCTGACTTAGTTAATTTAATTTTACATTTTGGGTTGATAATGCAGTTGTCCTTTCTCTGCTCTGACCACATCTTGATGATCAGAAGTTTTAGGGTGTTGAGGTTTACTCCAGAAGCTAGTCCTTCCCATCTCAATTTTAGAAACTCAATATCCTGAGAGAAATGAATTCGCTCCCTCAAAACTCTCAGGAGATTGTTACATTCTGACTACCATAAGAAAGTTGATAAAAAATGTGAACATTAGACTGTCCAGATTCTTTCCACTGATGAACATCCTTTAGGAATCTGAGCAAAGACTGTCAGACCACTAAGAATGGATTGGCAGCAAGAGCAGTTGATGCAAATAATAATCCTAATGTAACCCAAATCAACCAGATGCTGTCCTTGGCTGATATTTGCTGTCTCTTGGCAGGCAGTGCTGAAATATTAAAATGCCTTAAGTTGTCATCTCACACTTTTTGGTGTCTGAGTAAAATACTAATTACTGTAGGTGTTAACATGGCACATTTAGTTGTACCAACTGCAAAACAGGTTTCTTTTATACATTACTATATGCATACATCCAAGTTGATATCTTTCTATTCAGTCTCAAGTTGGTTAGGTAGAGAGGGTTTTTGATTTTCCACTTTTGCATCCCATTATCCAAGTCCTCACTGGACTAAAGACCTGTATGCTGCTTCCATGAGGAACTAGAAGACCCTCGAAGACTCCTTCAGCTAGGACCCACATTTCACTGCCCCTTCCTTCTTTTTCCTTGCTTTTCTCCAGTTTGACTCTTGTTCAGTTTCTGATCATTGAAGACCTTTTGAAAGCTTCCACTGGAAATTTATAATACTCTGACCAGTGGGTTTTCTTAAGTTTTGTAGTCTTTTTTCCTATTTAGGAAGTAAGTAGATTCCACTTATCAGTGTGGATAAAGGCCATTGGTATACAAGAATTTGGGTAAGCCCAGAAGGACAAAGAAAGTTATACATTAAATACATTTAGTAATACAACCCTCCTGTGCCAGCAGTTCCCATCATATGCATTGAGTCACTACAGGTGCCAGGACAAATTTGAGTATTACCATAGAGTATCTTAAAATTTCAACTGCCATGTTTGGTGGGACACACTTATAATCCCATCACTTGGGAGGCTGAAACAGGATGATTACCACAAGTTTGAGGCCAGCCTGGGTGAGTTCAAATACATAGTGAATTTAAGGCCAGCCTAAACTATGCAGTGAGACCCTGTCTTAAAAAAACAAATAAAAAATTCAACTGAAACATAAAACTTGCCCTATGTCAAACCCGACACAGACTGCTAGATTGAAGTAACTGAATCTCAACAATTAGATTTTCTACATTTTTTCAATCTTTTAATGGCACCATGCCTTGTGAAGCTGTTTTTGTTTGTTTGTTCTTTCCGTACTGAAGACAACACTCCAGTGTAAAAATCAGTTTGAAATGGGAACTGAGAATGATGCTGTCTAATTTGGCTCCAGGATTTGAGAATTTCTACAATCCTCAATAGGAACACACTTAGTGATGTTTAAGATTGAAATAAAAAGATTATATTTCTTTCAAATTATGTGAACTTTTTAAAAAAGTTCAATCTGTGTGTATATTTTTTCTAACAGCTCTTAATTTACTAGCATATGAATGCTTATTATTTGTTTCTAATTTTGTCACATATAGAATTGTCAGGTGTTTCTTTTGTTCATGAAATAATTACTGAGAAAATAACATACCATGAGTAGTAATAAAGAGGAAAGACTGGGCATTTGTGTATATCTGCATTATGTTAACAACCTCATTTGCACTTCTTTTTGTTATGAATTTGCCTAGTTTTTTCCTTCACAAAGCTCAGTCTCTGAGACATTGTAATTTTGGTAGCATCATTTTGGGAGTCCCCTCATTCTTACCGGCTGCCACTGCTATTCCTGAGGTAGCAGGTCCTGTTTCAGAAGAACCCTACCAAGATCTATAATATGAGCCCAGCACATTCTTCATAGTTATCCTTTGGTAGCTATTTATTGGTTTTTAATTCTTAAATTCAATGCAGGACTTCTAGGAAAAAAAGGGCCAGGATGTATTCAAGCAGTTCATTCTTTTTTCTTTGCAAAAATATCTTTAATCTGCCACAGATTTTTCCCTATTTTTATTCTACTGAATTGGAAGGAAAAAAAGACATTATTCCCTCATCATCATTATTTTTACTTTTATTTTGTTTTCTTGTGATAAAGATGTACCCATCTCTATCAGACAGGGCTAGCTTGGGAGCCAGAAAGTTACATTTACTCTCATGAAATCACAGCTGAGTTGGGATGGACTGGATTCCTCTCTTGATTTGGTTAAGACCTCAAAGAAATGAGTGGTTTGCTCCTGGCCACTTGGATTCCTCCCTTAAGAGCTGGAACATATGCATAGTTCTGATTTCAGTCTGATATTGAATTACACTGTTATTGATACCTAAATGAAATTTAAACTCATTTTATTCTATAAAAAAATTCCTGCAGTAGATCAGTCATACTTTTTTTCCTTTCATTTGAGGCAGCTTACTGCTTCATGTTTGAGAGGAAGTCACTATTTCATCCTGAAGATGGTTCTTTTACAATGGCAGGCTAACGAACTTTTCTCTTTGGGTTTAGGAAATACTTGGGAAAGAAAGATACTGTGTGCCATAAATACAAATGGTTATACTCTACTGAAACAAGCTCTAGCATATAACATCTGATATTTTTCGTGACTTTGCATATAGATAGTATGAATTAGGAAATGCACTTTTTTTGAACTCTACAGCTGTTCATAAAATTGTCACAAAAATTTGCATTTAAAATACACATATAGGAAATTTGCACACATTTATAGAGCTCCCTGAAATCCTTGAGGGGCAGAATTTACACCTACTGGCAAATACTTCTCTGTTACATATTAGGAAAAGAATGGATAACTGATACATGTGAGCCCTGGTAATTTGGGTCTCCTGCTGAGCTTTAATAATGGGGTGGACAGACCTTGAATTTGCTAAGATATTTCTAAAAAATAAATAAAACTATTTATTTTCCTGATGAAAGAGCAGGGGTACTAAAATGCAATTGAATCAAAGCTGTTTCTGTGATGTCAACCTATAAAAAAATCAGTTTTTTAATAATTGCCCAGCGAATTTTAATATAGAGTTGTTTATGTGAAAAGAGTTATTTAAATGAAGTATTTACATTAAAATTAGCTTTTGTAGGGCATGGAATTTTGCATACGTAAAACTTCTTCCAATAACTTCATTATTGAAGGTGAATTGGATTTTAAATTGTTAAGATTTTGAGAAACTCATTTTGAGAAACTTATTTATGAGAAGCATATTTACTACGAATAATTTAGAAATTACAAAAATACTAAATAATGAATACTGTCACAAATCTACATCCAAAGGTAATTGTCATTAACATTTTTATCATCTCTTCTTGATAAAAGTTTTAATATACACTTAAATTTCTATTATTTCATTTTTAAAGGTTACAGTACATAGTGTCAAATCAGGATTCCTGAATGTTCTTTTCTTTTAGGGATTTATCAGCTTGCCAACTGTTTGTGAGCTTTAATAATAGTTTGAAGCTGGGGGTAGTGGCACATGCCTATAATGGCAGCACTCTGGAAGGGAAAGGCTGGTGAAGAGAATAATTTCCAGTCCAGCCTATGTAGTTTGACGTTGTGAGACACTGTTTCAAAATTTAAAAATATACAAAACAAACGAACAAAAATCTTTTTTAAAAAAGCCTGGGAATGGAGATCACTGTAAAAGAAAAAAAAAAAAAAAAAAAAAGACTGTATGTTCTGTCCTAAGTATCGCACACACGCACCCACACGCACACACACACAAGATTTTGATAAATACTTTCATAGTTGTTCATTTACACACATTTTTTGTATTTGCATTAAGATGAATTCCCAGAATTTGACTTTTTAGACTAAAAGACTTGCAGATTACTAACACTCATTGACTGCTAAAAAGCCCATATCAAGTGTACCAGAGATGCTTTCTCCCTCTACAAGACATAAAAGTCTGAATAGTTACTTATGTCTTTGCCTAAGGCATAGGAAAATAGTTAACCATCATGTTTTGCTTTGTGTTTTAAAATGTTTATGAGAATTTACAGTTTTCTTTCATTATTGAAATTAAAAAAAATAATACATAGGCAATTTAAAAATTATATTTAAAAATGTCAAATGCATAAGTTAGCATAAAATATGTAAAAGAAATTCTTACAATCCAACAGCAAGAAGTCAAATAATTAGAATAAGAATGGGTAGAGCTACCACTAGAGCACTGTTATGGTTGATACATGGTGCCAACTTGAGAAGTCTAGAAGTTTAACTAAGTAACTCAGCAATTCTACATCCTAGTGTGTAGAGAACATGCCCTTACTGCTCTAGGATATTGATCACTGTGTCACCTTGTGAAGTTTAGAAGGTTAACTAAGGGACTCAGCAGGGAACCAGGGTCCTCACTTTGTAAACATCCTGAGCCTATGCAAGAGGAGGGTGCAGAGATGGTGTGAATGCTACATCCACCCAGGGGCAAGCAGCCTGCTTACAATATAAGGGAGGAAAGAGGCTTGCACTTCCCATTGTGGCTCTTGTTGCTCTTGCTGTCTTCCACTGCCTTGAACTCTTGCCCCTGTGCCATGCCACTCTGCCTTGGAGCCAACTGATTATTGACTGATTCCTCCACAAACTGTGAGCAAAATGAACCTTTCCTCCTCTAACTTAGGGTATAGGGTATTTTGTCTCAGCAATAAGAGAAAAGTAACTAAGACAAGTTCTTCCCCTGCAGCTTGAGTAAAACACTGCTTTTGACACCCACCACTGCCAAAAAATAAAAATTAAAAATTAGAAAAATGGGCAAATGATTCAAAGAGACACTCCACCAATAAAACATACAAAGGATTAACAAGTGTCTGAAAAAATGTTCAGTGTCCATACTCAGCAGGGAAATGTAAATTAAAAACAATTAAATATCACCTCACCCCTGTTAGAGTGGCTGTCTGCAAAAAAAACAACTAATAATAAGCATTTGTAAGGATGCAGAGAAAAAGTAACTGTTGGGTACTGTTGGTGTGAATGTGAATTAGCACAGTCATTATAGAAGAGAATATAGAAGTTCCTTAAAAATCATGAATGGAATTACTAAATGAGCCACCAATCTTATTTATGAATGTATCCAAAGGAAATGAAATCAGTGTCTCTAAGAGATATCTTCATCATCTCATTCATTTTGGCATAATACTCAATTGCTGAAACATGGAAGTAACCTAAATGTCTATCAATGAATGAATGGATAATGAAAATGTGATATACAGATACAATAGCATATTATTCAGCTTCTAAAATGAAAGAATTTCTGCTATACATGGTAGGGCACACCTGTAATCACAGCACACAGCAGGTTGAGGCATGAGGGCTACCGCAAGTTTGAGCCCAGCCTGGGCTGCACAGTGAGTTCAAGGCAAATGTGAACATCACAGTGAGACCATGTTTCAAAACAAAAAGCAAAAAATAAGAAAGAAAAGGAAAGAAAAGAAAGAAAGAAAGAAAGAAAGAAAGGAAGGAAGGAAGGAAGGAAGGAAGAAGAAAGAAAGAAAGAAAGAAAGAAAGAAAGAAAGAAAGAAAGAAAGAAAGAAAGAGAAAGAAAGAAAGAAAGAGAAAGAAAGAAAGAAAGAAAGAAAGAAAGAAAGAAAGAAAGAAAGAAAGAAAGAAAAAGAAAGAAAGAATTCTCACCATTTGCCACAAAGTGGATGAAGCTTGAGAATATTATACTAAGGGAAATAAGACAGACACAGAAAGAAAAACTATGCATGGTTTGTTTTATGATAAATCAAAATATAGTGAAACTCAAAGAGACTAAAATGATGATTGCCAAGGATGAGGGGAAGGGGAAGTAGGGATGTTTACGAAGTTTTGGTTGTAAACAAAGAATCAGTCCTAGAGATCTGTGTAACACAGTGCCTGTAATTAATACTGTATTTTATACTTAAATTGGCTAAGATGATAAGTCTCATGTTAACTATTCTTATCATTTATTATAGTGATACTAACAATAAATGAGATAACAGAAGGAAAATGATAGAGGTGATGGATAGGTTTCTGGCATAGTTAATGGTTATTTGAGTACTTACTGAGAAACTCCAATTTATATACACTGAATATATTTATTTTTGTATGTCAATCATTCCTCCATAAAATTATTTTTAAAATGCATAAAAATTATTTCAACAATATTCATGCAACAAAAAAATGCAGATATTAATATTTGCTTAATTTTGGAACTACACAGTTTTATTTCTGTGTATGTGTAAAATAAAATCTTTTCTTCTGCTCCTGCTAAATCATATTTTCCTACTTTCTTCTTAGAAAGCAACTCTACATAGTAAATTTGTTGTTTTACATTGTTTCAGTCTGCATTTTTCTTTCACATTTTTCTCCCCAAATTAAATTTAAATGATAAGCATCTATTTAGGCATAAGTTTAAGTTCTACTAGTTTTTTTTTATGTTTTGATATTTTTTATGTTTCAATTAAGTGGAAACCTTATTTTTCATTAAGTGAGAGCCCATTCTTAAATAATTCTTTTAGAATCGAAGAGCAAGTTTAGAAAATGGAGTGAAGGGCCATGGCTGAATGAGACAGATAACTTAGGTAGTTCAGGGTTGTTTTAACCTTGTTTTACTCCAAGGCTGCAAACAAGCAGTGCAAGGAATGCAGATAAGAATCTAAGTGAAGGACTGGGGATTTAGCTCAGTGGCCTGCGTGCCTGCCTGGCAGGTGCGAGGTTGGGAGTTCGATCCCAGGTACAAAAAAAAAAAAAAAAGAAGAAGAAGAAACCTCATGTATGAGTATTCTTCATGTATCATATATTTCTAGCTTGTCCTTCTCCCACCAGATGGACAATATCTTGGCTTTTTAAAGGTTGATGTGATCATGCTTAATCCAGGATAATCTCAGTATTTTCCAGTCAATCGTCCTATGTTACACTGTACAATTATAAAGAGCTCTTCCTGGTCCTCATCTCAGTCTGGGAAGTTCATATTTGTAATCCAATGGAAAAATTATTAGAATTCCAATAAATAAATTCCAATCTACTATTTTCAGTACAATCCACGATGCAAATAAAAGCACTAAGACATGTTTATAGTTTTGGGGAGCCAAGGGATCCTAAATTCTGCCAGGATGAAGGTTCATTGGAACAAAGGCCTTGACCCAGGACCAAATCCTGGTTTCATTCGTTTGTGAAGAAAGGAGCAGCTTGAGGATGAGTCACAGTGAGAATGACTGGGAGTAGTGGGTAAGTTGAGCTGGGCTAGATAGGAGGCCTGAGACTACCTCTGCTATATACAGAGGGAAAGATAAGCAGAAAGAGTAATCTGCATAACACAGTGGAGGTAGCATCTATATTTATTTATTTTTTTATTTAAGAGAAAATAGATACAGAAGATAGAAACAAAAATCAAAAAAGATAGACAAACAACAACAACAGATCTGGTACGATAACATTGTAGGTTTACACACTGAGGTGGTTGGAGTTTGACAGTAGTTACAATATTGCATATTGCTACCTTCCTAGGGGTTGGGCATATTGACAGATATAGACATGTAAGATTTATCAATTCAGGTATATTAACTTTTCTTTTTCAATAGCTATTGTATTTAGCAATACAGTTTTTTTTAACTGTCTTATTTATGCATATTTATAAATTTATGTCTTTTTCCTTTTCTCTTCCTTCCTTCCTTTCC
>RJWM01014741.1:0-49577 GCA_004363535.1 Dasyprocta punctata | reverse complement strand
TATACGTTTCACCAAAGCTTGCATATTTTCTATTAATATTCATTCTATTCTTTTAATATAGATTTACCTTGCTTTTGCTAGATAATTATATCAGTGTTGTTCATTTATTTAAAAAAATAATCATTATCATTAAGCTAATGCTCCAGCAATTATTTCTCATATTTGGCTTGATAAAGGGACTCAGATCAATTCTAAAATACTTACTGCACATTTTACTAATTGCTCGTTACTCTGACAAGCATTGTGGGGAAGACAGACAAGAAGGAGAAAATGTTCCTCTGGAAGCAAATGATCTCTCTAGAGAGATAAACTATAGACTCGCGGGAATGGTACCTAAAGTTTTCTAAACTCCAGTAGTTTTTTAAAAAATGATTATTCAATTTAAAATTTTTATGCCTTATGTTGAAAGATTCTGATTGAACATTTGCATTTCTAACAAGCATCTTCAGGCGATTTCAGCTACACTTGGAAAACTACACTTGAATAAAACTAATTTTTACAGTCAAGTGTCACAGGACCAAAGCAAAGCCATTATCGGTCAGTATTCTACAAACAGATTTCCTGGGAGAATAGGACCTTAAGGACAAGAGACTAACAGAAGTTCTCAGAGTAATACCTGAGGAAGTGCTAGGACTGCTTTGAAGTATACTTAATTCACAGAAAGAGACACTTTAATACACCATGATTATCTGCTTCTTGACCAAGCTAATTAGGCAATAAAGGATTAATAAAGTCACCAAACAAAATTAATAAAGGAAATAAAGATTAATAAAGTTCAATGAAATCACAATAACTCACCCAAGGGAGAAAAATACATGTATCTCTATCAAAAGAATTCAAATAGATTTAACACTGAGAAGTCTTTATCTGGATTGTTTCACATTATATACATTAGATATACTGCAGAACGCAGGAATTTATCAAGCTTTTAGTGACAAGCCAGAAAGCAATACTTAGAGATAATTTCCGTCACCAAATATTTTTTATCCCATGAGTAAGTCTTGCAATACTCCTGTGAAAGCCTGCAGTGTTAAACATGATTACACTAGATTCATGAGGTATCAAATAAAGATTATGTAAGCATGAAGAACTGCCTGGCTCCAAATATCTCTGACTGGTCTGCTGCATTATTCTGTTCCTTATATTGTCTATGTAAAACCAGCCTAGCAGTCAAGGTCTGGGCAAGAAAAATAGCATTTAAAACCAAAGGAATTTAGTACTGGAAGGAAACTGGTACAGCAAGGGTGGAAGAAATGAATAACCAAAGGGGATAGACAAGTCAGATACAGATGAGCAACGCAGGTTTCCCTTGCCCTAAACTGCTGGCACGATGTAGTCAGCAGCCCAGCAGTGCTCATGGGCCTGAGACAGAATGGTGGGAGCTTGGCTGGTGGGAGGAAAATAACAGAGGGGAAGCATCCAGAGAAAGAGGAGAAGAAATACACTTGGCTTCTCTTGCAAGTGTCTGCAGGGCTGAAGCCCACAAAACCCCAGCAGAGCCCTGACCCCGGAAATGCAGCGTATCAGAGGCCAATGGCGAGGAAGGGGTCTCAGAGCAAATAAGAAAAGGAGGGGGGATTATTACTAGTTTTTTAAAAGTGTTCCTTTAAAACAGAGAAATTTAGTTTGCACAAGAATTTTGAAACTTTCATAAATTCTCAATCCAGTGCTTCAATTATTCAACAATTCATTATATGCATTACATTATTCTCCAAATGTTGCATTTCATCTTTGTATTCTTTACCACTCTAGTTTCATAGGAGTTAAAATTCAGTGCTTGCACATGTATCATAATCCTTTTTATTATATACTAATGGCAAATTCTTTGTCATAATGCATCTCTCTTACCTACATATCAGAAGATATCCTCATATTCATGTCATTCCTCATATTCATATCATTTTCTAAGTTTTCAAATGTCTTTACTTCATCTCTTTTTTAATGTAAATTTCTAAAGAAGAATCTGATATTTAAGCCATTTAATTACTATAATTTTGCTTCCATCTACGCTCATTAATGAAATTTTTGTATCTAGCAATTTCTAGTCCTCTTGAACAAGGGCATACATTAGTCCCTGTAGGCCACTTACCTAGTAGGAAGATGTGCACACAAACAAAATTTAATATTTTCCTCTATAAAAATCTATCACATTAATAAAGCACTGCAATAGAGTTTTATGTTTACCAAAGTAATTTGCATTGTGTGTGTGCATGTGTGTGTGTGTGTGCAACAAATAAAGTTTCAAGGATAGGAAATAAAGAAAGACAATTGAAGGACTGGTATTTCCATCCATGTATTTATGCATGAATACATAAATGCAACACAAAAGTGATTGAGCAATTATATAATCATGTTCTTAGAACACAAAATTCCCTTCTGCCACAAACAGTAACCCACGCTCCATAGATTACATGGTAGTTGACTCTCTTCTCCTTAATAATTGGTTTCTGCTCTCCTCAGATTAGCTTCCTTCCTGACTGCCTTACTCCCCAATGCGTAATTCGGACTCTGTCACCTTCCTTCTTACACGACACCACCCACAGTCTCTCCACTTCTCAGTTCCCTGCCTAAGTCTCTTCTTTTCCCTGAAATTCACCACACTAGCCACCCAGAGGGAGCCCTCTCCCTCCTGCTGAACTCCCATTAGACTTCATGCCTGTAATGACTACTCATTATTCCACGCATGTGGGTCCTCAAAAGTCCTTTATATTCTTGAGGACGGGTCCTGTACCTTACATCCTGCTTATAGGAATATCGAATAAAGAGTAAGCACCCAAAACATACTCACTGAATGCAACAGAATTGGCATCACCAGTCCTAGAAAAGAGTTTTTCAAAGTCACTAGAAAATAATAGAGAGTAGATAAAAAGAAAACATTACTGTGAAAATCTAGAAGACGACAAGAAAGGCCAATGGCCGGGGTGTAAGCAGGACTACATGGATGTCAGGTATGCAGGAGTAGATTTTCTTTAAAAAGAAAAAAACAACTTCTCGTTCATTTTGGAGAAGTTTCCAGGACCTTTTTTGTCCCCTTTGGGGAGATAAAAATATATTTTTATCCTCACTGATTACATTTCTTTTGTCTTAGCCAGCAATACATTTTTGCTGCCGCTTGTATTTTGAAAAATAACTTCAAGGAATTTCATCTCATAGTCACTCTTTATTATCTATGTTCTGCCGTGTTTTAATTCAGTTTCACCAAGAGGCTCAAACCCAAAGCCCATCTGCAGCTCTGATTAGGTGTTCATTAAATGCGATTTTAACACTCAAGTCACCTGACATCATCACTCTCAGCGCTTCCTGAAGGTCAAGAGAGATTACACCAGTGACAATTAAACAGTGTGACTTTCCTCAGGGGCCCCCTCCTCCAACACCTGGATCCTATCATTCTGCCCTATTTCCTCATTTAAACCTTTCCACACCAATATGTCTTCAACTTAAAAATCAATTTCCTCCCTGTTTCAGTTTCTTTAGCACAGTTGCTTCTTCGTTTAATCTTCAGGGTCATCTCAATCCCATAAATCTAAACATAGCAATCAAATGTCTCGTCTCTCCAAAATGTCTTCCCACAGGTGGGGGTGCAGATTCCCCCCTCCTGATTGATTGGGCAATTTCAAAGAAAGATGGTGAACAGAGGAAACTATATTTCCAGAGGAAGACCACTTCATCAGATACACGGAGCTGGAGGGTAGCTTTTTGTTTTTGCTATTGAAAGGATTCCTATTATAATACTTGTTTTAAGGAAGCTTTTGCTTTAAAAAGCAATCTTGCTGTGTATGAGTGAGATCTGACTATCAAGGTCTGGATAACATTTACAAGTGTTCAGTTTAGGAAAATGAGAAGACTCCCACTAATTGGAAGTGGACTTGGTCTTTTTCTTTCCCACAGAGATAATTAACTGTGTCACTTGAATGTCTCATGGGCTTCATACTAGAGTTCTCTATGGTCATCAAGGCATTGAATTAGAGGCCTGTCATACAGTCTGCTTGGGCTGCTATGACAAAATGCCCATAGACTGGAGAATTTAAAAACAACAGAACTTTATTGCTTACAGCTCTGAAAGTTGGAAAGTCCAAGATCAAGGTGTCAGCAGATGTTGTATCAGATGAAAGTTTTGCTCCGCAGCACGGATGGTACTTTCTTCACTGTGCCCTTCATGGCAGAAGGAGACAATGAGGCTCACTGAAGCCTCTTTTATAAGAGCATTTGTCTCATTCATGAGTGTGGAGTCCTTGTGACTGACCACTCCCCAGGGGCCCCACCTCTTAGTATCACCTTCAGTTTATAGGTCTAATATATGAATATGTGGAAACACCACAAATGGACCATAGCAATAGAACCAATTAGGATTAGCATGACATGGTCCCTATTCTCAGTGGCATATGTATGGTAGGCAAGGGGACAAACAGCCACAAGGAAGAGCTGTATGTGACAAGTAATATACTCCATTCATTCATTCATTCATTCATTCAATAAATATTTACCAAATGCCTTCTATATGGCAAACCCTCTGCAGGACACTGAGGATACAACAGAGGGAGAAAAACAGTCGCTATTTTCCTCTCCTGGAACTTTTGCCTTGGGCATAAGTGACACATATTCATGAAACAATTAATAAAACTAGTGACTATGGCATCATGAGCCAAGGCAAGTGTTCTGAAGGAAGCATACACCACAGCGGGTGGCTGTAGACCCAGCAGTCAGAGATGTGGTTTGGGGTTGACAAATTAAGGATGGATAGGAGGTGGGTGCTGAGGTTGAGACCTTGGAGAAGACCATCCCAGACGCAGCCACAGAATGAGATATTTAGTGGGAGCTCCCCAAAAGAGAGATCCCGTGGGGGTGAGAAGGGACAGCACGGGTTAGAAGAGGACATCCAAGAGAGGAAAGACCAGCAGCTCTGGCCTTCAGTAAAGGCAGGACCTCATGAGGCAGAGAAGGTGAGGGAGAGACTGAGCCCAAGAGGCCTGGGGAAGGCAACAAACAACATGATACAGGTGTGCATAGGACTGCAAAGATGAAAGAGCCAAAAGAGGGGACACTACCCGTGTAAACTATTTGGTACTTTTCTAGGCATGCGAGGGAAATTCCCTGAAGGTTCCAGAGAAGGGTTATCGTACATTTGGACAGCAATCTGAATTTGGGAGGTAATAGTGGCCATGGAAAAGAAGGTTATAGATGCAAGAGCCAGTCACAGAAGTAGATCAACAAGATGAGTTGGAAGGAGGTTTTATGGATTCTGAAGCTACAAAGAAATATTGAGAAATAAAGAGAAAGAAATGATATTTAGACATGTCTGCTAGGCCCTGTGATAGACTTTTTGTGAATGTTTTATTTAGTTCCCACAATTCATAAAATCATCATTAGTATCCTTTTATATAGCCTTAATATTATCACTACGCATAATGAGAAACCAAAGCTCAATGGAGGTAGGTAACTGGCCAAAGAGCAAGGCAGTAAGTCACAGAGCCAAGGTCTGACTGTAAACTTATTGCATTTCAAGACAAAAATGACACTCCAAGGTCTTTCTTTTTTTCCTACTTTCCAATTCTTATCTCGTTCATTCCTCAGACACTATTGACATTCAAAAAGGATTCTCAGTGCTCTGCAAAGCTCTGATTGAATATGAGAAATTCCCAAAGGGTGCTCCAGCCAATGTCACACATATTTATCTATGGGATGAGAGAGAGAAGATCTGTGATAAAACATGCAATTGGAAGAGTAGGGGAAAAGAGAATTTATTTCTCAGCTACCTGGTCCATCCCTCCCTGAAACTGCAAAGGCCGGGCACCTCCAGGATGTGAGAACCAGTTAATGGATTCAGTATATTAACTTTCACTTTGTTGTTTTTATTTTCCCTGTAGGGATCAAAAGATGAAGAACTCTTGTCAAAGCTCGTAACTCCCTAATTACTTAATTATTAACAGTGAAAATCTGATTTTCAGAGTTGCTTAATGGTCATGCAGTAAACCAATGTGAGATGACAGTGGATGCACTTGCTCGGGTCTCCAGAGTGGAGTGACGTTGTAGTAACTCTAATTTCCAAAATGGAAATAGAACAGCTATGACTCTATTATTGCCTGGGATTTCCAGTTGCCCGCTGAACAGGTAAAATGCCTTTTAGACTCGGCTAGGTCAGGAAGGGGATTGTTACATAATGATTTTTTTCCCCAACTAGTCTTTGTCATACCAGGTAAAAATAAAGTTGATTATTAGGCAGTGAGAAAACACAAACCAATTATTAAGCCTATTGCATTATGCTTAGAGTCATTCTAGTTCCTATTATCACCAATGGCTGTGAATTTTAGTATTAATTATGTAGGGGCATCAGAAGTGTGCTGGTATTACAATTTGAAACTATTATACCAAATAGCTCCACCGCAGCTCATCATGCCTGGCAACAAACAGGAAGGTGAAAAGCAGAGTAGTTATTAAAAAAAAGTGAGGAAAGAAATGCATGGTAGACAATATCGTGTCAGTCATAAGAACAATGCAAACCCATCTACAAATAAATGACACTGATCACCATTCTCGGAAGACTCAGCTGCAGAAGGAATTCTATCTTTACAGGGTGACGCAGCAGAAGGCTAAGCTAGCACTGAAACACAGAATTTCAAGAGAATTAGGCAGGCAGTTGAGGGTCTCAGGATCTGAGGAGAGGGGCCTGAGAAAAGGGGCTCCTGAAAGGGCTGATCTTGACATGACCACTCCTCCTTCAGAGAGGAAATAAGAGTCATAGGATGAGGCTCTTGGAATTTCTGACAAATTTAGAAACCAGTCTGTAGCTGTATGTGCCTTTTGCTTCCTACTGTGATGGAGGCGGGAGCTGGCTTCAGCGGAAACACTCCTCCTGCATGCACCTCAGTGTCTGTCTCCTCTCTCATGCCAGTTCCTCTCATTTTCCAGTTCTTCTGGTGGTTGCTTCTCTCTTCTCAAGACACCATTGACTGCTAGTCTCTCTCTCTCTCTCTCTCTCTCTCTCTCTCTGTCCCTCTGTCCCTCTGCCCCCCACCCCATCTCTCTCTTCCTCCTTATTTACTGGACAGTATTGACATCCTCAAGTCTCTTCCATATATATATATATTTTTTAATTCAATAAATGAGTCAACCTTCATCCAAACTCCAGCCTCTGTCTGACAGTGTTTCTATCTGGGTCATTTCCTATCCTAAACAAACCCTGCCCCATCTGCCTTTATCTACCTCCTATCTCCCTCTCACATGTCCTTTATATTGGAATCATTGTTTTACAGTCCAGTGAAACCCCTCTCCAAGCTCACCCATGTTTCCCCTAGTGCTAAATCCCATAGTCACTTTTGGTTTATAATTTTCTGATCTCTCAGCAGCATGTGACACTCTTGATCAGTCCCTCTTTCTACAAATTCTCTTTCTCCTTGACTGCACATTCTCTCAAGTTCTCATCCTGCCACTTGTGCCTCTTCTCTCCTCCCCTCTTCTCTTCCACTGGCCCCATTTTAAAAAATGTTTTATTAGTCTATTTTTGCAGTACATCATGATTACTTTCCTTGCATGGACATAGCACATCTTAATCCTTTTTTCATCTCTTTTCCCTCCCCTCCCCTGCCCCTCCATCTCTTAATGCCCTTCCAATCTGAGAAAAATCTGTCTCTCTACTTCCTATTATCTATCTTTTACTTTGCTCTTTATTCATATTTTTGGCTTCTTATGTAAGAGAAACCACATGCTACTTAAGCTTGTGTGTCTTATTTATTTCACTTGATGTAGATGTTTCTTCGGGCTTTGACTGTGGCACTCTGCTCTCTCACAAAAGCCTGGCCAATCCTGTGATTTCAAGTAGCATCCTTAGGTCAATGAGTTGCAGCTGGCATCACCATTGGCACTTCCAAGATGCAATTTAACTTGGCTGCCACAGTTTGAGTGTGCTCTCCAAACTTCATGCACTGGATCCTTAATTCCTCAAAGTGGCAGTGTGTTGGGAAGCCTGGTGCCAGGTGTTTGAGTCAGGAGGCAGAATGGATTAATGCTTTTCTTGTAGAAATGAATCATTGCAGGAGTTCAGCCTCTTTTTCTTTACACACACCCATTTGCTCTTCTACTTTTTGCCATGAGTAAAGCAATGAGGTCCCCACTAGAGGCTGAGATGTTAATATCTTGTTCTAGGACTTTCTGCCTCTGGAACCATGATTTCAAATAAACTCATTCCTTTATAAATTGCCCAGTCCAAGGCACTCCTCTGTTGCAACAGAAATATTCAAAAGCCAACTGGATATCACCATTTGATAATTGTATGAGCATCTTCAATTCAATATATCAAGTTAGTTCTTTTCCCTCTGGTTTGGTAAACGGTACCACCAAGTCTCCACTGACTCATATCAGAAATTTTGGAATGAGTTTTGGCACCTCTTTGACCTCTCCTATTTCCAGTCACTCACATTTAAATCAACCACCAGCTGATTCACTCATTCTGCTATTTTTTTATTGAGTCTGTCCTTTGTGTTGGGTGCCATGGGGACTAAAACAAAGTCCCTGCTTTCACAAAATCCACAGTTTTGTGAGTAATATGGTAGTCATTAAACAAACACACAAGAAAGTAGAAAGTAGAAGGGAAAACAAAAGAGATTAAAAGATAATACTTCTTAAACTAAAGTTGGGGAAAAGAAGAAAGACAGAAGCATAAAATATTAAGATATATTAGAAGGTAGAAAGGATGCCCTCATTAAATGAATAATTGACATTAAAGATGGTAAAGAAGTTAAGGAATATTCCTAGCTCAACTGAATATCTATGTGAACAGCAGGGTAGACTGAGGTGGTGGAAAGGTGGAGAATTTACAAGTCAGTTTCCGAGGTGCTGAGTTGGAAGTGTCTGTTAGACTTTCAGAGGTGCTTATTAGGCAGGTGGCTGGGGGCATAACCTGGAATGTCGGGGAGAAGTCTAGACCTGAGACAAAACCCTGAGGCAACAGAAGATAGTAAAAGCTAGAAAAACAATGTGGAAAGAAGGAAAGCAATACCAGGATAAACTCTGATGGATTCCATCATGATTGGCTAAAAGGAAAGAAAGTAATTTAAAAGAGATAGGAAAGGTAGATGAGAAGAAGAAATAGGTAAAAACAGGCTGAGGAGCAGATAACTATGTAAAATAAAAAATGAGGTCACAAGAGTCAATTATAGGAATACCTTCCAATAAAGAAAAGTGGACGCAGATTCAGCATCAAATGACTATGAATATGCAGAGGCAATGCTGGAGGAAATGTAAACTAGAACTCATAGAACTCCGACTTCCAAACATTTCCCAAATATTCCTAATTCACAATACACTAATTCAATTCCGTCATTACTCTGATTATTATCATCTAGAATCCAGAGTACGGTACAGAGTCTGGGGCACAGAGTTAATGCTTAACAAATAATGGCTGGTTATCTGATAAATGCTATTCAGCAACAATTTTCCCATGTCTTTTATGGTCTAGGGTAGAAGGACAAGAGTGGTGTGCCCATCCTTGTGATTAATTCCTTCTTTCTTTTGCATGTTGAGTTATGTAAATCAAGTTTGCACATTTCACCCTTCAGACAGAAACGGAGCGGCTCTGATTTGATCTAACCTAAGGTGGGGGGAGGGAATTCAGAAGACTGTAAAAGTTAAAACTTTCTGGTATAAAAGAAACAGCAGGCTGCCTTATGTTTTCAACATTAGCATTTAAGTTCACTGCAGCTGAACTCAATTCGTATCAGTGGAGATTTATGTCAAACAGTGGGAAGGCAAGTCATATCCTACTGCTGTCTTGCAGAATTATCATCAGGAATGTAGCCAATTTTAGCACAAATAAATGGTAGTTAGAGAAGTAACTTGTATGATCAAGTCCTATAATGGTCATTCTTTGATTTAGAAATATGTTCTAAACCTGTCACTTTGCATGAGCTTGATTTTCAAAGGAAAAAGAAGGGGAGGAAAAGCCATGCTTTCTCCAATGGGAATAGCATAATATGCAATAACAGAACAGAAAGTTAAAGAACATTCTGCTCACCATTTTATCATTTTAAGTGTGTAGAAAATAACTTTAAGCTGTGGGTGCATCCGTGTAAATGAAATTATACACAACAGAGCTCACTTGCATTACGGTTACATAGCTCTGAACAGAGACACCCCTACAACTGTCACTTTGCAGATGGCTGAAATGCTGGTTTTATCTCCTTAATGGAATATGAGATATGCTTTATAAGTTCACACAAGAACAAAAAACCAAACTGGTTCCATAATTAAATGAAGGTGTGTTCAGACCAAGAAGAGACCTCAAAAAGTATCACTTCAAACCTCTCTGTTTACCAAAAGAAGAAACCTCAATCCAATGAATTCAAATAGCCACCTCCCTCAACAGCACCTAGAAATGGAACTCTGTTTATGTCTCTTCCTACCACTAAATCATTCCCAAACATACCTGAAACTGGTCTGGGAGTCAACAAACACATTCTTAGACACACAGACTTGGAAGTGGAATCCAAAATCTTGTAGGTTTAAAAACTCCCTGGATGCTTCAGATTCCAAACATTTGGGGACAAATGCCCCTGACACCAAGTGACACTGTCCATGGTGATTGGCTAGACAGTCAATTTGGGAATGAGGGCAGGTAGAACTTGTTTGTTTTCTCCAATTTAAATAGTTATTTTATTACAAAATGTAAAACTGATAAACATCAATTTTGGCCAGGTCATCTATTTATTTTTACTCTAAAAGCAGTTAAGCATACCACAATTCCATCTTACTTTATAAAAACATTGTATGCATTACTGTGTCCCCTCTCCCCTTTCAAAAATGTCATGGGATAATACTGAATGACTATGTGTGTTTTCTCCTTGAAATGAAAAATAATGGTACCTTAATTACTTGATAGTGCCCCTGTTACATTAATAGTATTACACATTAAGAACATCAGTGTACAAAAACTATATTCACCCCTAAAACAATCACACACATACTATTTATTTGTCTGTGTAGCACCCTACAGTATATAGCTATATCCCAACATCCTGACATGGGAACCGTGTGGCCCAGCAAAAGGAGAACTTCAAAGAGAAAACAACTCTTTCCTAACCACAAAATCTGATGAATCCAAACCTTTTTCTCTTTCTGGTTTACCTTTTAAGTCTTAGGCTCATTTACCTAAGTGTCCACCAGATTTTTTTTGTACTGGGAATTGAACTCAGGACCTTGTGCTTACCAGGCAGGTGCTTGTGCTGCTGAGCTATTTCCCCAGGCCCCACCAGATATTTTCAGTCATGTTCTCCACAAGTAATCCAAACTCATCAGGCTCCAAACTGAAGACATCATTTTCTCTCCAATCAGTACTTCCTCTGTGTGTCACGTATTGGTTCATCCACCGAGTTACCTAAAGCAAAAATCTGGGAATTGCCTACATTTGCTGAAACATATTGAAATTTTAGATGCAAATGAAAGAATATCAACAGAATCTGACTTGACTAGAAAACACACTTTATTGAATCACTTCCTTGCAGAGTCTATGAAGGGACTCAGTCTCTAAGAATAACTAGACTATGCAAGGTTATCAACTACTCTCCTATTCTCTCTTCTTGGCTCTTTAGAGTTTATCTCCCTTTAGCTTTTGTTCCAATCGAAGGGTTTCACTACAATTATTTCAGAAAGAGTCCTGGTCTAGAGTGAACATTTTAGTTTGATGCCTACTCCTGAACTGGTCACTGTGGCCAGGGATATGGAAGTGTTGGGTCATCTGCTCACACTTTAAATGAAGGAACACAAGAAATAGACCATGCATGAAGGAGGATTAGTTATGCAAAGCAAACCTGAAATGTTAATTTTTTAAAAAAATGGGAATGACTAGTGTTATAATCTGAATCTAGAGTATCCCCTAAAGCCCCATATGTTAACAGGTTGGTCCCAAGCCTGTACCCTGTGATGTTACTGGAGATGATGGAAAATTTAGGAGGTGAGGCCTAGTGAAAGGAAGGTCACTTGGGACAGGCCCTTGAAGGGAATATGGGAGCCCCAGTCCCTCCTCTCCTCTGCTTTCCTCTCCTCCCCTCCTCTTCCTTGCTCCCCTACTTCCCAACTGCCATGAGAGTAGGTTTTCTCCATCACACACAGTTCATCTCAAATTTGATCACAGTAGTTGCTACCTTGAAATCGATCAGGATGGACTACGTGTAGTATAAAGATCAAGTTACTTAGAAGGCTATTTAAGGCTTTCCAGGATTTGTCCTACTTCTGTTTCATCTCTCAGCACATCTCATTACATATCTTAAGGTGGCTGATAATCACACTAACTCTAATAAAGAAAAGTAATATTTCTTGAGGTCTTTCAGCAATCAGGTTCTGTACAAAGAACTCTCTGTGCCCTCATGACAACCTTATTACAATCTTCATTTTACAGATAAGAAAATCCAGCCTTGGAAAGGCCAAGCAAATTACCCAAACTCACACAGCTAATAAGTGCTAAAGCCAATATTAGAAGTCAGACAGTGTGTGTCTGAAAACAATGTCTGATCTCAAATATTATACTATATTGTCACACTAATCCAACTCTATTCCTCCAGACTTGCATTGCTTTCTAAGTCTGCTAAGTTTGTTTCTTCATGTGTATGATTTGTCAGCCACTGTCCAACTTCAAGATCTAGCTCAGGTGCCTTCTATTCCATAAAGCCTTCCCCGACACAGAGCTTGCCTCCCCTTCCTTTATTAGTGATGAGAGACAGCTTGTAAACATCAGACACCTGAAGGTATACAGTCATGGAATGGTTACATAAATGATGGTCTATGATAAAATATTAATATCAAAAATCATGTTTTAGAAAAAATATTAATGATCTGAAACACTGCTCTCACTTGAAGGTGATGGAGAAGAGCAGAGTATGAAGTACTAAATAATGCATGCTTCCACCTTCATAAAATAATTTGTGCCTTTAAAAATTGACATATTCAGAAGATAGAATGGAGATTAAGAGAACAGACTTTAGTATCTGACAGAATAGGTTTGAGTTCCGTCTTTGCTACCAGCTCCGAAGCTTTGAGAAAGGAACACAAACACCGGGAAGCTCTAAATAGGTGCATGCGAACCCATACATGCATGCATATCATGTGAATGTCATACTTCTGTCACATCTAAACCTGTTTCTACTTACAGAGAGGTGAGAGTGAGAGGCTGGAAGGAAATATATGCCAAAAATAATAAAGGTCATTTAACTGATATTGACTTTCTTTTGTACATTTTTCTATATTTTCTAAGTATTCGGCAATGCGTAGGTGTCTCCCTTATCTGTATTCTCATCCATCCTCTATGCTATGTCTCATTTAAAATTGGGCCGAGGAGCAGAAACCACATCAGATCATCTGCTTACACATCGGACATCACACCTCATGTGGCATCCGTGCTAAGGGACCTCCTGATCAGCAGAGTTACCACAAAGGCAGACCGACCTGGTGTACTTAGGTGCCCTTCTTTTGAAATACAGCCCGTTTTTGACGGTTTAAGGGCTGGTTATCTAGTCTTAAATTATCTATACACATTTCCCTCCTGCTGGGCAAATGTGAGGGCTCAACGGATCCTTACTATCCTTACTATGACAAGAAGAAAAAAAGCAGAAACAATGATATTGTAATCAATCAAATTCCTTACTCCACGGAAACATTTATCATTATACTCATTCTAGAAGCTCCAATCTGAGAAATTTCTTTTAAAACATAATGGCATGGGGGGAAAGTTTCTGTCTCCTAACAAATACTCTGTTTTCTTTTTTATTAATATAACTGTATAGCTTGATTTACTCCTGTCTTGGGTATTAGAAGGTTTACAAATATTTGTTTCCCTCTCTTCTTCTTTTGCTTAAACTTGATTTTTCTATTAACTTTATTTTGACCCCCTTTCAGGGTAGCAACTCTCTAATCAGTTTTTGAAAAAGGTCGAACACATTCAATAAACAAGTACCCATTTTGCAATTTATTTCAGTGTATCTGAGCTACACCCCCAGACACTCAATTTTGGAAATTTGTGCCAATAGATTTCAATACCTTCTGTTTCATTTTGCTTTTCTTTTTTCAGCAGTTTTACATACATGATCTCATCTGTCTCTCCTTACCCTGTAAGTAGGATGGCCATTATCCCTATATTACCCATAGGTAAATTAACACGAAAAGCAAAAACCCTGTGGGAGAATAAGAAGGAAAGATTATCACTAGGAACTGGACTATTAGAGTTTGAATCCTGCTTCTGTCCTGGCTTTACCTGGGGCCTTTGGGTAAGTTACTCAACCAGGCAGTCCCTCAGTATTTCCAATGGTAAAACGGGGAAGAAGAGGAGGATGGTAATCACCACAGAGTGTAATAACGAGCACTGGTCAATTCAGTTCCAAATTTGGGGCACACAGATCCTGGGATCATATTAGTCCTGATTTCAAAAGGCAAAAAAGATTCTTCAGGATTTTTTTGCTCTATCACTAAATGCACATAAAATTTCAGCATCCAGTACAATAGTAACAGAAGACTTAGCACTAAATGGCTCTACATACGAACTAACCTCACCACTTGTGAGCTGAGAAACCTTGGGTAAGGTCCGTCATATCTGGAGCCATACAGTCCTGGATTTTCAGGTGGAGATAATCACAGCTCTCCTCTGTGTGGTTATGATGCAAAGCACATAGCCCAGTGCAGGGCCATCAGAGCCAAGCAATAAATGTGACAGAGGTCACCACTGAGTTGTTGTTAGTATCATTATGCGGTAAGCTGGCTGTACCAAAGCAATCAGATTCAATTTCTTTTATAAATTTTACAATTCAGATTTTAAAAAATAATTTAGCACTTTGTCCAAATGAGTTAAAGTTACAGAAGATTTACCGTAGTTGGAGCAAAAAATAATCTGCCCCCAATACAAAGGTTTGTTGAATTTTTTCTCCCAAATTTTTGGGTGATTTTACAGCTTGCTCCATCAATATTTTTTAAGGAAGTAATTTAATATAAAATTAATCCCTCTCGTTGTGTTGGAATCCCAGAATGATATGATGAATATCGACCTCAAACACCATTTAGACTCTCCCTTCTAATACAAATAGTGGCCAACTGTAAGGCTGAAATTTTGTAGTTCAAATGTGTTTTGTTTTGAGGGTAGAAAGGTAAGGTCTGTGTTTGAATACTGGGGGAAATTAAGTCAAATTCTTTTTATGAACTAAAATCCACTTAATTAAAATCTATACTTGCCAACAGGTTTTATTGAACTACAGTATCCATGCATTCCTAGAACTATCATCTTTAAATATTTATATATCTTACCAAGAACACAAGTGGGCTTTAGGAAAATCAAAATGCAAAACTTTAAACCTACAAAATGGATAAAGGGTAATTATTTGCTTTTCAAATGAGACTGTTTCATGAAATAGCAATTGTCTTCCAAAATCAAGCTGTATGTATGTTGTCATTGATTTAATGGTAACAAAGCTGATCTGCACAGATCATAGCTATTGGATAATATGCCAGTGCCTAGTATGAATCAAAAGCCTACTTTTCCACACTGATTCTATTATTCTCATGCCTCTCTTACCAGATCCCTATAGCTTAAAAATAATAATTAGTTTGTATGCGTTGGCCTTTATCCTTTAAAGCGAGGTCCGGCGATCTTGCACACCTCACTGCGGTTGAGGTAAAAAATGCAGAGCACTGACAACCAGCATTAAACATCACACAGAAAAAGTATAATTAGCATTTCTGTGCTAATTAAAAGTGATGCTGGGTTAGTTCCAATATCATGCTTTTAAAATGGCTAATGTCTCAAGAGAACAAAATAAGGAAAAAATGCATTTCAAATGGAAAAATCCTGTGCAAACTTTCTTAAACGATCCGGATTTGGTGCTGTTGGTATTTACATCTCATTATAATGGTAGACTTCAAGATGACTTCTTTTAATCAGTTTACCATCTTCACTTTCCCCCCTTTGCAAGCAGGAGGGAATTCAAGATGTTTTTCTGTTTCCTTAAATCCTCTGGCCGTCTGCTTTCACACAAAATTAATTAAGGATTTTCTAAATAAAGAACATGCCATGAAAGAAAGGAGCAATTCAGGATTTTTGGTTTTTCCTTTGTACAGTACTGAGGCCCTTCGGTCTTTCATATAAATGAAAATTTTAAACACAAATACAACTTCCCCGAGCCCAGCAGTTTTTCAAATAAACAGATGATGGCCATTGATTAAATACTTTTTTCAAACATAGTCCAATTATTCAAAATCACAAAGGTTCTACATGGTGTTAAATCTGATTTTCTTTCCAAAGAATGTCAGAGGATCACCAAGAGGTGGGGAGAGAGGGAGGCTATTGTTCCACCACATTCCACTCCTGTTAAATCAACTTCATATATGCGGTAAATTAAGTCTGTACTTCAGGTCAGTGAATTTCTATTAACTACTTATCATGGAAGAAAAGAAAGCAGCCCAGTCAAGAACTCTTACACGTCAGCCGAAGCAAGCTGCCACCTTGTTTAACTTTTACGGTGAATGTTCCTCCCCGTCTCACACATGTGAAATTAAAAAAAAAAAAATGGTTTGGCATTTAAATTCTCTTTGCCAATGTACATTAAGCCAAAGAACCAGTCTAGCCTTTATTGATTACTTCTCCTGATCTAAAAGACTAGAAAACACTGGATTTTGCTAAGATTTTGTTGATTTATCGTGAAACCATTTTAAAGTTGGCCTCTTGGGACTGGGAAAATACGGTTGAACTTCCTATTGTAGTCAGGGGTTACAGGGAGAACAACTCCATACAGGACACAGAGTTTATAATACTGCTTTATAATATCACCCAGAGTTGAACACAAGAAAGTGCAGGAAAATCTATCCACAACACTAAGACCCAGGATATTTAGCCGAGGGCCTGGATCCCACAGCAGTGTCTTGCAAGAGTCCCACTAGAGACCCAAAACACATGACAATGCCTCCCACAGTTCCAACTGGGAATTTAAGAGCCCACAATAAGGACTCACGCCAGTCTACTTACGGTTCTGTGCTGGGAAGGCAGAAGATCAGCGGTGGAACTAGAAAGTCTATGCCAGCAGGATGAAGGAGCTGTGCAGTGGGTTGAGGGTTCTATGTAGGAGCCGAGAAGTCATGCTCAAAAGAAGAAGCAGGGCTGCTCTAAGAGCACCACAGCCATCCCCAACGGCAACGAGGTCCCGCGCTCCTCCGACGATGGCAAATAATCGAGCACAGGTCAAGAAGCCCAGCGTGACAAGCTTCTCCAGCACACAGCCTCCCCTCCGAAGCCAGGAAGCGATGCACAATGTGAGGAGCAGGGCTCCTGCAATGTGAACCACAGCCACTCTCCTTGATGAGGTCCCAAGCTCCTCCAATGACAATGGCCGAATCCATATTGGGGAAGCCAGCATGACAAGCTCCTCCAGGAGAACCAGCGGCTGGAAACAGCAACTCTTGAAAGAACCCACAATGCCTCACTCTTCTTCTCCACATGTCTATTTATGCTGGTAACGTTCTTCAGGTGGACCACCTTAACACCAGCTGAATGAATTCAGCTGGTGCTAAGTTGACCACCAGTTTTTAATCCATAACACTGCCTTACATTTTGTCCTCTCACCTCTGGGCAAGCTGGTATTATGGGGTAAAATGACACTGAATGGCAGAGAGGCCTCGCTCTGAGGGAGTCACCAGAAAGAGAATGGTTGAGCAACAGACCACAGCAGGCCAATCTCAGAGAGAACCTCAGTGGGTTCCAGACCTCAGAAGCAGACCTGGTCTGCTTAGCTAAAGAATAGTAGTAACAGGGTTGTTCCAAGCCTTGCAGAATGTATGAAAACTGGGAGAGAAGGCTTTAGAACATTCTTGGAAGGAAGCCATCCTCAAATGCTGGCAGCATGCATATGGGTTATACCACCCATGCACAATGCAAGCACCATATCACCTTCCTCTGTCACTTCCTTACTTCAACCAACTCGGGTAGCCAATGGCCACACCTGAGTCCCAGTAAGAAAGAATTAAATAAATGAATAAATGAGTGAGTATTTTTTTCAAACTATAATAGAGCCAGAGACAGTAAAAGTACTCAAAGCAAAGAGAAATGCATGTCAAGGAAAATAGAACTGCTATTGAAAACAATGATAAAGGTGTAACAATATACATATTACAGTAAGAGTAGTTGCAATTAAAGAATCAAAAAGAGTTTATGAAGGGAAGTCAAAGAAAAGGCTATTATTTCTGAAATAAACAGTTTAGTAAATAAATTTAAAGACTAAATTGCTACTGTTAAGGACAAAATTACTGATTTGGACAAGCAAGTGTAAGATAAATTCCAAGACACAAAGCCGAAGTATCAAGAGATTAAAATATATGCACACAGAGTCATCCACTGTACAACAACATTTCATTGAAAAACTAACCTTGTCCACAGCAGTGTTATAAAATTATAACAAAGATAAAATATTCCTATTACCAAATGACATCATAATTATAAAATTTTAACCTAATCCTCAAATGTGTGTGATAATCTTGATGTGACAGTCAAGCTGGATTATCAGTTTTATTGGCTGGGGATCCACCCAAGGGATTAGTAAAGCTTACTTCTGCACATGTTGGGGTGGCTCATGGAGGCATGAATGTGAATATTATATATGATCTCTTGTTTCTTCTTTTCTGACACTGTTTCCTAGCTCTGCTTCTCACCACCCATCAACTAAGCAGTTTTGCTCTTCCACCATGATGTTTCTGCTTTAGAACCACAAGACCGTGGACTGAATACCCTGAAACCACGAACCAAATTAAACACCTTTAAATTGTCAGTGTCAAGTATTGTATCTCAGCAATGAGAAGCTGACTATGCAGCTAGTATAAACAAACTTACTGGGCTACTGTGCTGCACATAAGTACAGTATAGTAGCAGACACAAATAAGTATTGTATATAATACTTCATAATGATAATAAATAACTTGCTAGTTTATAAGTTTGTATTATATATTTCATCATTATTTTAGATGATACTAAATAAAAACTAGTACTAGTTTATATGCTTACTAAAATTCACATTTCATCATTTGAGATTGTACTGCTTCTACTTACACAAAAAGTTGACTATTACACAGTCTGCTGTGTTATCCCGAGAGCGGCTTCATACAGCTCATATTTATGACTGCTATTGATTTCATCATTTTTCGTGTTTGAATTAATCTTGCATTATTTTGCTCAACATAGACCTAGGAAAAACAGGCCACACACAAACACATACACATTTATGCACACACAGAAACACATACACGTACACACATACACACACACACATACATATACACACACATACACACACATACACATACACATACACACACATACACACATACACGCAAACACACACATACACACACATACACATACACACAAACACACACATACACATACACACATACACACAAACACACATATACACACATACACACATATACATACACACATACACACAAACACACACACATACACACACAAACACCCATATATACACACACATACACACACATACATACACACAATTTTATATCCTAGGTGTGTAGTAGTCCATACCACCTAAATTTATGTAAGTGCACTCTATAATATTCACACACTAATAAAGTTGCCAAATGACTCATTTTGCAGAAATGCACGCTTCGTTAAGTGACGTAATGCTCTGTAAAGGAAAAAATAGTGAAGGACAAAGCCAAGAATTTAGTTTGAATGTATGTTGCTGCCCAAAAGAAGACAGGAAGATATGACAAAGCTACAACATTAAGTGAATAACAGAATATTTTCTCTGGAGAGAGATCTGAGTTTGAAGAATGAAAAGACAAAGTTGAAGTATAGACTAATAAAATGTAGACAAAAGAATATTTTAACAAAATGCATGAATTCAAGGATAAAACAAATACCAAACTTTCAGACATGAAAAACAGAAGAGAAATCACTATGAAAGGGAAAGAAATTAGACAAATATCAGGCTTCTTGTCTATGGCACTTGAGCCTAAAGGACAATGAAATAACATTTACAGGACCAACCACTAAACAGAAGGGACATCTGATTTCTGACAAAGGAGAGATGGAAGTAAGTGGAAGGAAACAGTTCTTCTTCATAACAAAATAAGCAACATCCTATTTATCAAATAATATTAAAGAAACACACGTAATGCATGCACAAGAAAAGGCAATATAACCATTAGTGCACTAAACTCCAGTACATCTTTCAAATAACCAAGAAGAATGAAATTGAATCAATTAAGCCAATTGGATTGATCAACCCAATTAAAGTTAGGATATAGGAAAAACAGAATACAATATAAATCATAAAATAAGAAGAGAATAGAAACACTAACAATAAATCAACTAAGTTCTCTCATTGCATGAAAGAGATGGTCAGGTTGACCTAAAGGAGAACATCTTGTTCTATGAAGTTTAAAAGAAGCAACTGTACAATATGATTAAGAAAAGTTAAAAACAAATGTATGGGCAGAGAAAAAAGTAAAGGTAGTATTAATATCAACCAAGGTAAAATTCAGTGTTCAAAGCCCTACGGAGAAAATAAAGGATCATTAGATTTACACAATCGTAGACTAAGAATATAGTTATGTATTACATGTATCTCTATATATGTATCTTATATAGAGATATACATAAATAATTTTGCATAAAATAATTATGTTTGTAAAAAACATATATAATTTGTAGAAGATAGCAGTTAAGTACAGAAACATGAAAATTGTCAGATATGTGAGACCTTGATAAAATATGATTTTAGCTTGAAACATCAATATACCTTTTTGAACATTACAAAATTCCAGTTCACAACAAAATAGTAATGTCAGAGAGAAACTGCATAGTGTAATTCATAAGCTTGCATTAGGAAATATATGTTTTTGGCTAAATTATGCCCCCCATTTATATGTTAAAGTCCTAATCTCTAGTAAATCAGAATATATAGAGATACTGACTTTAAAATGGTTAAGTTAAAATGAAGACATTAAAGAGGTCCCTGTTCCAATCTGACTTACAGTTTTACAAAAAGAGGAAATTTGGACATAACGAGAGATATGAGGCTAGGCATGGTAACACACACCTGTAATTCCCAGCACTCAAGTGGCTGAGGCAGCAGAATTAAGAGTTCAAGGCTAGCGTGAACTACATGGCAAAACTCAATCTCAATATAAAATGAAAAAGACTCAAAGAATGCACAGGCACAGAGTAAAAACCATTGAAGACATCTACAGGCCAGCGAGAGAGGCCTCAGAAAAAACAAAACCCATCAACACCTTGCTCATAAACTTTCAGGCTGTGTAGCCATGAGGAAATACATTTCTATTGTTTAAACCCAGGTCTGTGGCACTTTGTTCTGACTTCTCTATCAAACTAATAACATCTATAGTGAACATTTTAATTATCAAATAGAGAATGTGTTAAAGCGTGTAGGGGTGTGTGTGTGTGTGTGTGTGTGTGTGTGTGGAGAGGGAGAGAGAGCCCACAGATCACATATTAAACAAACCAAGTACTTAACCACAAAGAGGATTCGTATTTTTAGAAATACCTGCTAGATGCTCCAATTGTACACTGATAGAATTGAAAATAAATTGTAAAAAGTATCCTCCCCCCTAAAAAAGCATAATTGCTAGGAAAAGTATGACCCTTTCAAAAATCTGTGAGAGCGAATAGAAACAAGAGACAACTACTTTAAAAGCATGAAAACAAAACTTTAAAATTCTTTTCAAAACTAAGGGACCCTACAAGAAAAAGATCTATTAATGCAGAGGTAAGAAAGTTTCTACAAAGAACCCTACAAAGGTTCTACAAAGAACATTACAAAGAACCACTGAGATCTGATAGGTTCTCCTCTGAGTTTTTCAAGCCCAGTGTATTATGGTTTGGGTCTGCAATGCACCCCAAAAGCTTGTGTGCTGAAGAGCTGGTCCCTACTGCAGCAATGTACAGAGGAGGAACATTCGCAAAACAATTGAATCATGAGGAATCTGATCTCTCAATGGACTAATCCATCAATGGGTTCACAGCTCAACAGACCATTGGGAGATAGTGGAAACTGTAGGAGGAAGGGCTTATTTGGAGAATGAAAGTTAGGGGGTGCATGCCCTGGAGGATATATCATGTCCCACGTAGCTTTTTCTGTTTCACTCTGCTTCCTGGCTGTGATGAGGTGAGCAGTTTTCCTCCACCACATCCCTTCCACAATGATATATTCACATTCCCATGGAACCAGCCAACCATAGATGGAAAATGGAGCCAGCCAATCATAGATGGAAATCTCTGAAACCATGAGCTAAAATAAATCACTTCTCCTTTAAGATGCTTACCTCAAGTATTTTGTCACAGCAACTAAAAGGCTGGCAAGGACATAGTGCTTTTCAACTGAGACACTATTGGCATTTTTGATGGAATAATAATTTGTTGTACAGGAGTGTCTTGTGCACTGTTAAATATTAGCCTATTTCTATCCCCCAGGTACGTAGCATCTCACCCACACTGAGATAACTAAAACATCAGCACATACCCATGTTTACAGCAGCACAAGTCATGATAAATAAATCTTGGAAGCAGCCTCTACTTTATATTCATCAATAGATGAATGGATAAAGAAAACGTGGTATTTATATGCAACAGAGTACCACTCCACCATAAAAGATAAACTTGAATCATTTGTAGGAAACTGGATGATCATAATGTTAAGTGAAGTAAATCATACATACACACAAATTTAAATATTGCATGATTTCTCTTATATGAGAAACTCAAAATATAAATAAAGAGCAAAATGAAAGATAGACAATAGCAGTAGAAATGTCTATCTTTCTCAAATGGGAAGAGGATCAAGAGTTGAAGGGAAAATGAGGCAGGAGAGAGGAAGAGGATAAAGAAAAGGAATTAAGATGTGCTATGTCCATGTACCAACCCACCACAAAAGAATGTAATCACTCTGTACTGCAAACATACTAATAAAAAAAAAAGAAAGAAAAAAGAACATTAGGAAGAACAGATAATTCTACTGCTATATTAAGTCATAGAAGTGTAGGAAATATCACTAGTTTAATCTAACTTTATAATTACACTAAATCAAAAGTTGATAGAAAAAAAACCCACAAGTATAATCTGACTAAAAATTGGCCTGTGTTATCGGATAGGAAGCTGTAATACCATGGAAGCTTCTACATCAGCTTCTATTTTGAGGCCAACATAATTTTAAAGTAACTTCAATTAGAGTCCCAATATGACATTTAAAAACTTTTGGCTATAATGACAGTATTTTCTTTAAGAGGAGAGAAAGAGAGGAAAGGATAATAAAAGAGACTGCTCTACCAAATATTAGAATATACTTAAAAGAGAAAAATGGCATTAACTTGAAAACTTAGATCACTACAACATAACAGAAAATTAAGAATAAGATGTTGGCACACAAGAATTTAACACCTACAAGGGTATCATTTCATTCCATTTAGTAAAAAATGTATAATAAATTGGTTGTCTTTCTGGACCAAACTTGTTTACATTACCCTAACTAAATTTTACATACATTAAATATGTAAATATAAAAATATGTTCAACAAACAGAAATATTTCAAGAAAATCTAAAAAGTTATATATATTACTGGGGAGAAAGGAAGTCTCCCTTATTTAATATAAAAACATACTATAAGAGCTAAAGTACTGCCTGGCAAGTATGAGGTCTTGAGTTCGATCCCTGGTACCAAAAAAAAAAAAAAAAAAGAGCTAAAGTAAACATATTTTCCTAGGTAAAAGTTATACATTTTATGGCAAAAGTTATCCAAAACAAAGCCCATAAATGAACAAAAAATTGAAAAAATTTATTAAAACAGAAACACTAAACCTGCTGGGAGACAAAGTAGGTAGAAATCTTGATCACATAGGGTTAGGCAGAGAGTTCATGAACAAAAATCCAACTGCACAGGAAATACTTCCCAGAATCAACAACTGGAGTCTTATCTTAATAAAAAGTTTTTGCATGTCAAAAGAAATCTCCAACAGAGTGAAAAGAAAACCCACAAATTGGGAAAATATCTTGGCCAACTCTCCCTCAGACAAAGAATTTCTATCTAAAACATATAAAGAACCAAAAAAAAAAATCAGGCCCCCGAAATTCAAGGACCCAGTCCAAAAATGGGCATCTAAGATGAATACACACTTCTCAAATGAAGAAATACAATTGACACATAAATATATGAAAAATGTTCAACATCAATGGTAATTTGAGAAATGCAAACTAAAACAACACTGAGATTCCATCTCACTCCCAAAAGCATGGCCAAGATCAAGAAATCAACCAATAACAAATACTGAAGGGGTTGTGGGGAAAAAGGAACTCTTCTCCACTGCTGGTGGAAGTGTAGGCTGGTGCAACCACTGTGGAAATCAGTGTGGAGATTTCTCAAAAAGCTAGGATTAGAGATTCCATTTGATCCAGCAATCCCACTTCGGGGAATTTTCCCAGAAGAATTGAAATCATACCACAGTGATATATGTACACCCATGTTTATAGCAGCACAGCTTGTAATAGCCAAATCTGGGAAACAACCTAAGTGCCCATCAATTGAGGAATGGATGAAAAAGATGTGGTATTTTTATACAATGGAGTACTACTCAATTATAAAGAAACATTGCATTGAGACTTTTATAAGTAAGTGGATACGACTTGAGACCATACTCATAAGTGAAATAAATCAAACTCACATGTGTAAATTCCATATTGTTTCCCTAGTGTAAGAAACTGAAAGAGTATATATGATTCAAAATCTACAATAAATATTGTGTAAGGGTAAGAAACTGCTCAAAGAGGAAAAGTAACTGGGATAAGGAAAAGGAGGGAAGAAGAAAAAAAGAAAAAAGACATAAATTTTTATATAGATACACATAAGATAGCTAAAATGACCAATTGTATTAGTCCTTGGAAAATAACAGTTAATATTCATATGATAAGATCAATTTTACATGTCTATATCTGGTAATCTAAGCAACCCTTCTGGTATTGGTTGGATCCTGTGTCCCTCCAAGTCCTCATGTAATTTGGAAGGGGCTGAGTCTGCCATTCGTGATTGGTTTGTTGTGTTGTGCTGGGATCAGTGATGTGAGTGCTGCACCCACCTGCAATGTACAGAGTAAGAGCAGGAGGAATGCTTATCTTCTCTCTCTCTCTCTCTCTCTCTCTCTCTCTCTCTTTCTCTCTCACTCGCTAGCTCACTCACCAGTGCACCTTGCTGTTTGGCGGCCACCTTGAATGGCTGCCCCACCACACCACACTGCCTTGGAGCCAACTGAGTATGGACTGAAACCCCCCAAGAACTGTAAGAAATAAACCTTTCCTTCCCTAATTTTGGGCAGCAGGTATTCTGTCTCAGCAATGAGTGAAAAGTAACTAAGACACTTTTGAAGGTAACATATGCAATATTACAGCCATTGTTAAATTCCTATCATCTAGTTTTGTAAACCTATACTGCTATTGTTTTGGGTTTGTTGTTGTTTGTCTCTTTTGGTCTTTGTTTTCCTTTTCTGTGTCTTTTCTTTCTCTTAAATAAAAAAATTTGAAAAAATTCAAAACAGAAGGAAAATGGTTATCGCACAACATGCACACACACAAAAAGTTCAACAAATGAACAAGAAGACAAATAGGTTTCCCCTAGAGGAAAAGAATAGGTGGGACAAATATCACAGAAGAGTTGATATAAATTGCAAAAGTACATTCAAAGATGTTCAGTTTTATTATTGGTGCAAAAAAATATAAAACTACAATGAGATACTCTTTATGTCCTTATATTGGCAAAGTATGAAAAAGTAATGATTGTTGTTGGTGTTAACAGGTTCATTTCACATTTCTTAAACATAAAAAAACTAGGCACAAAGATAAAATATAAGTAAAAGGAAATGGAAACTAAAATCCTTTTTGATATCTAATTGATTCACATTTGTTGAAAATAAAAATACATGTATCTTTCATCCAAAAAAATTCCCCTCTTGGGAATCTTGCCAAAGATATATGAGCTAACATATGTAAATGGTACATAATATTTTAAAAATCTAAGAATAGCAACAACAAAATAGAAATAAGTAAAAGCTCATAAATTAAACACAACATGGAATATTAAACAACCATCACAAAGGCTGAATTACAACTTTGGCATTTGAGATAAAGGAGTTTCCACAAAGTATTTTAAATGAGCAAATCTAAATGAGAAATGCCTTTAAAAAACACGTTATTATAAAAAATGGTGAAACTTTTATAATTACATTTATACATGTAGATTTGCAAATGATTATAAAAACCATGGAGATAAATACTGATGGACAATAATACACATATTTATAATTATACAATAATGCAAGCTTATCATATGATTTACATGACATGAGATAGATGTGTTTAGTAATGGTGGTGAGGGAGAAAGAAAGATGAATAGACTGGACTAAAAATTTCATATTTGGATAAAATTATATGACTCTATAGTGTTGAAATTTCATTGTGTATACCTTATTTTATTAATTCTAAGGCACATTTTAGCATATCTCTAAAGTCATAATGAATCTTACAGTTGAAGAGATCAGCTACCTCACAAGTGGCAAGGGTTTTTTTTCTCTTGTAATGGTACATAAAATAATGGTGCCTTGAGTGTATGAGATGCAGTATTATATTCCTATCACACCACTCGAAAAGTGCTTCTAAGCCAAGTTGATAATGATGTCTCCAGATGAACAGTAGAGAGGATCCCTGAAATCAGTCTTTTACACATTTCTTTAAGTTAGTTTAAAAGAGGAGGGAGTGGAAGGATACAAATGGATCCATTAGGCCAGAGTCATCTAGTGGTCACACAATTTAAGTGTATTAGACTCTTCTATGTGGATTAAAGAAAGACTTCAGATTTCACTCTCTCTCCATCAACCCTCAGCTGACCAGAGCAAAACAACGAAGGTCTTCCCAGCCCTGATTGACACCTCACTGAAAACCTCAGGCCCTGATACCCCTGTTCTTGCTTCTTGAGCTCCCAGAGAGACTGGCAGACCAAGGAGACAGGATTTCTCTGGGATATGATATAACTAAATGCCTCAAGGAAATAGAAGTTTGGCCACAGGGGTAGTAGAGGAAAACCCTTAGTTTGAATCCCAGGGTGCCTATTTAAAATGCCAGTTCCAGCTGATTTCACTTGATATTATCCACAAGTCAACATTTAGGAGCATGAAATGTTATCCACACAAATTTTCCATTTGCTTTTGAAAACAATCTCTTAGAAGTAATATGTGGTGAACAGAATGAATTTAGAAATCTCTCCACATCCAAAGTATTTCCATTCTTTCACAACTTGAGCATTCAGTTAATTCTCAGATAATCTAAAGACAACTTTTATAGGTATGACTTCCAAAGTCATTTCCCTCCCCTTAGCATACTCTAAGCACACTAATCAAGATTCCTAATCTAGACAGGAAAAAGAAGAGACATGGGGTCACAGAAGAATACTGTGTAGACCAATAAATACACTAATCACATTCATCAGGGTACTCTCATGACCTAATCATGTCCCAAAGTACCCTCTTCAAGATATCATCACACTGGGATTAGGGTTTCAACATACAAACATATCATGTCCATTGCAGTGTTATTATAGGTCGGCCCTGGCTGGACAGTGAAATTTATGAAATAAGCATCTGACTCATTGCCAGGTCTTAGATGCTGATGCTCAGGAAAGAAGCCAGGATAATGAATAGAACACAGTGCTGCTGATCAATCCCTCAATGGGTCTATTTGAAAAATATACCCTACATGAGGACTCTTTCTTCCCCCATTCCTCCTCCCTCTCGCCTTTCTATCCATCTGTATGGTATCCAACCTGGCAAACAGGATAAGCTGGGGGCTGCCGCAGGATGCTGTTCTATCCCAGATTTGTTTCCTCACCATTTCCCCCCTTCCTCATGAACATGCTACCCCAGCCCACTTCCCCTTTCTTCACCTACTTGTAGTTCAGTTGATTTTGTGTTAGCAATCGCTTCTCACTCGTGCCCTTGTCAACTTTCCTCTAAAGTCAGTTGCTTCAGAAAAGACCAAGAAAAAGTTTTAAGCACATTCTAACATGGGATTAAATTTTTAACATGTGATAAATTTAAACCAATTCTTAAACACCTCTCTAAATGATAAATATTTTAAAATGGGGAATTTTTGTGAGAAAAGAAGATTGTCTTTTCTCCATCCCCCCCCCAAAAAAAATTTCAAGACAGAAAATATAAATCACTAACATTGGGTCTTTTAAAAACTATTCCTATTACTTGCGTTGCTTGGCATACAGTCTGAGGCAAGAGGGAGGAGAGGGAGGGGCAAAACAATAAAAGAAGATTCAGTGTCAGATAATGTGAACTCTTTTTTAAAATGTCCAGCCAAAGAAAACTCAGGGACACCACAAACTATAGGGGAGAAAAAAAGCCTGATTTTTAATTAAGTGGAATCAATCAGTGCCAAAGATAGATGTAAGGAAAAAGGCTAAAAGCACCATGAAGAAAGGTCATTTTCCTTTGGATGTGAGATGCCCTAGAGAGATGAGTTCCCAGGATTTATCAACCTGTATATGGCTGTGCAAGTTGCACACTTTCTAAAGTTTCCCTCCCAGTTAAAGCACCGAGAGAGGCTGAAGCCTACCAGTGTTGCCTGGTGTGAGGCAGCATTTGCTTGGAGAAAGAAGACATTCCTTGATTGAAGAGATGATTCTGCCTGGGGAGGATATCTTTTTCTAACTAGCATGTGACTACTTAAAAAAGGCTCCCAAATTCTTTACTACTTCTCCCACCAACAAGTAGGGGCTATCATCCACTCCCTTTGAAGCTGATTGTGTGTGTATGTGCGTGTGTGTGTGTGTGTGTGTGTGTGTGTGTGTGTATTGCTAGACTAATAGAATGTAGTGAAAGTGACAAAATGCAGCTTCTCCTGACCCACTGGGAGAGTCACTTTTGAGACCCTGTCACCATGTTGAAAGGAAGCGTAGGCAACACGCATAGTTTTCATCCAGGAGTCCTGACAGACCCGACTAGGAGCCTGAGAAGCCGCCTCCAGATGCCACCCAGCCACTGAGCCACCTCTAGCTTTCCAATCTGTCAGCTCTGTGCCTCAGACATTGTGGAACAGAAAGAAGCCATCTTGCTGGTCACTGTTTGAATTCCAAATCCCCAAAGTATATGAACAGCACAGAGCATCACTGTTTGTGCCACTCTGCTTTGGAGTGGTTGCTTGTGCAGCAATAGATCTCTGGAACATCATCTACCCAGGAGCTATTTCTAATTCCCACACAGGCTTCACATTGGCTGGCAGCAGCCCTGACTTACACTGCGCCAGGCTATGGTTACCAAATTGAATCCTCCGGCACTCACTATCATTATTCCCATCTCACAAAACCAGCTGTCTTTATTCTCTGAAACTCAGGGTCCATATTTTTTATCTTGGCAGATGAGGCCCTTGGCTCAGGCCTCCTGTCTGTCCCATTGTTCCCTATTCCCCCAAGTCACTCGGTTTGCTCTCTCTTACCTCTGGGTCTTCGCATACCCTGCTGCAACTGCCTGACGTATCTTTCCTCCTTTCCCACCTAAACCCCTATGACTGCATTCTCAGCTTCTAACGTGTCTCTCCAGTGCCAATAGTGCTACTTCCATCCTGAACTATTACATGGAAACCAGGGAAACATCTTCCTTTGTTGTTTTGCAGAAAAGAAAGCTTCATTTTGGCTTGTGTTTCAGAGGTTTTGGTGCATGGTCACTTAACCTTGCTGGGTTTGAACCTGTGGCGAGCCCGGACACCATGATGGGAATGTATGGCAGAGGCAAATGCTCGCCTTCTGGCATCAGGAAAGCAAAGAGGGGAAGAAGCTAGGCTCCCAATAACCCCAGGCCTTTTGGAGACAGTGTATTGCTAAGTCACTAAATTGCCCAGGCTGACCTCTAACTTGTGAGTCATCTGCCTCAGCCTCCCATATTTCTGGGATTACAGGTGTGAGGCACCATGCCCAGCTTCCAATACCCTCCTTGAAAGCCATAACATGGAAACTTCTATAGTACACAAGTCCAAATAACTTCTCCTAGAGGTTCCAGACATGCTTCCCTCTCCACAAGAAGTATTCTTCAATAATAATAAGGAAAGAGACTGAGTGAGACAACATACCAAAACCAGTCACCTTCGTATTTGCTACCATACATGGACTCGGATGGAAAGTATGGAAACTCATTCCCACGAAGGAATGATATCAATAGAAGACAGTGCCACACCAATACAACCGTCTCCAAGAGAGGGCCTGCATGCCAAAGGGATTGAGAACCTTCAAAACTCTTACTGATTGGAACTTTGGACTTAGCAAAGCAACAAGTGGTCTAGAAATCACGTTTAGCCTTTGCATCCTGTGGTTGAAGAAGAAGTGTTGAGAGGTCCCGCTACATGAGCTGCAGCATTGCAGCCACAGCCCAAGGTGACAGCAATGGGCACTGAGGTGGCCAGGCTCAGGATTAGGCTCCTGCAGGTTTAACAGGAACAGGTGAAGAGCTGTGAACTGTGAACAACTCATTTCTTCCCAATGAGTTCTTGAGTCTTTCTTTTTTTTTTTTTTCTGCATATAATTCCCACCATGCAACAATTATAACAAAAACAAAAAGAATTTCATTTATGAAAATGATAGACTTGGTTTAAGAAAACAAGGTACACATAACAAAATAAATGCTGGTCTCAAGTATAAATTTTCAGGTATAATGAAATGAGAGGGGCTTAATCACTCAAATAGCAAAGATTAGGCAAAAACGATGGAATGTGAAAGACTCATAGAGGGAACTGGAAAATTAATAAATGCCCTGAAGTTTCCTGAATGCTTTTTAGAAATTCAAACACATAACCTGACACAATACGAAAGCCATGGGCATTCCATGGAAAAATAAATACTTATTTCAAATATAACCTATGAAATTTGTAAATAAAAGCAAACAGATATTTTTTCCCCGAAGTTGAAGGCACTGTTATGCTGATATGCATTTCATTGGGAAAAAAATGTTTTTCTCTGGATAAAGAAAGAGATGTTTCTCTGCCTCGCTCTTACCTATCTACCCACCTCTTCTTTTTCTCTTCTGTCATCTTTATTTTCTCTCTTACCCATCTCCTCCCCTCCCATCCTTCATTATCGTGCTTGCCATAACTTTCTTTTCAGTCAAATAACTTATTCATTGTGACCTTACTCTGTGCAAGTCAATTCATTGGGCCTTAGGAGAAAGGTGAATATAATTCAGACCCAAAATACACTTGATTTGAAGAGATAAGAACCAAGATAGCTGTAAACCAAGATCTGACCATCAATGTTGGAGTCCTTCACAAGGAGTAAAGGTGACTACTGGTAGCTATGATCAACGGACACAGCATCAAAGAATATTCTGGAGAGGGTTACTGGGAATAAGATCTATGGTTGGATAAGATGACATTTGATATCATGGTTAATCCAGGAAACTGTTTTGTCTTTAGCATAGGATATACATAGGGAGGCAGCAAGAAAGAAGATTGCAAAAGCAAGTGAAATTAAAATTATAGGGGCCTTTAAATGTCAGGTGATGGAAATTTAGACTCTATTAGTATCCACCAAGGAGAATCAATGGTGTTCTTCTGATGGTATTTTAAAGATTTATCTTTGAGAACCTCATGCCTCCCATTCCAGCCAACTTTACTCTTGTTACCTGTCACATTTACAAAATAAAACGTTGTATTATGTATTCTCTGTGATAACAGTAGGTAAACTAAAGGTTTTAAGTTTATCTTGAAGCCACAACTATTGCTGGGGTTACTGTGAGTGAGTAATCAATGCTTCTTCCCCCCAAATGAAACTCAGTTCAGCTTATTTAGAAATATAAGACTTGGAAGATTATCTTTTAAATGAAAAGGAGAGAGGTGAGATAAATCCAGGTCCACTATAAAATGCACAATATGTCATTCAGGATATAAAACCGACCCCAGAGAAACCTTTAAGAGCTACAGCTAAGTACTTGTCATTTAAATGAAACCTGGATTGCAACACTTGATTTGATTTTTCTCAGTTCCTAGATAAAATAAAATACCTTTAAGGTGATAGAAAAATATAAAACCATGCCACCATCAAAAATACTAGTAAGAATTAGAGGTAATTTATTTCTGAACTCTGAGAAGTATTTCAACTAAACATATGGCTTTTAAGGCTAGACTAGAACTTCCAATGCAGAGCCTTGAAACCCTGTCCTGCGTACAGAAGTAACTGAGTTAAACAAAGAAGCATTTCAGGAAAACTAAAATTTCAGTAACAGAATTAAATCTCACAGGAAGAGTGACATTCACACTGGCAAAAATTAAATCAGAAATAGGGATGGAGTAAGAGTTCTGGGGCTTCTGCAAACTCCAGGTAAGAAGGCAGGACAAAGAGCAGAAGGGACAAGCAGGGCTTTGGTTGTGATAACAGGTACAAAGGCATGAGAAGTAAACAAACTGGGTTTTGTGAATGTGGGTCTTTATTTGCAGGAAGATCCTGCAAATAGTTTATTAGTTTGACCTGGAGACAAGGAAGGTGGGGAGGAGGTTAGCTACAGGCTTAGCAGTTGTATTTCGAACAAACAGCCTTACTTAAACCAAGGTTTGGATTCTTTTTTCTCTTTTGATATTTCCTGCAATAAAGAAATGCTATTTCATACTGAACAAACACAAAGATGATGCCAAGATTAAAATCCTTGCCAAATTACTATGTGACCTTGGTCAAGTTACTTCCTTTTGGTGTAAAGTGTAAATTATAGTAAAATTATAAGAGGAGAATAATCACAGTATCTTCATTATAAAACTGATGTCAGGATTAAAAGACTTGGTTATGCGAAGAACTTAATCTGGTACATAGCAAATTCTCAGTATAGCAGTTATGTCTTATTATTCTTGTTTAAATTGAAGGAGTGGATTACCTTCACAGCCCTACAGATGAAGAGAATATGGTCACTAAAATAACTTATAGAAGTTCAGAAATACAAGCTGAATTGGATTTAGTTGCAGTATATGGTGTGCCACAAGATCCCACCTACTCAAATCAAAAGGAAGAACTAGGTAATTTGAACCAAAAGGCATAGACTTCATCCACATGTGTCCTTACTACACAGATATAGACTAGGATTTGTCTCTTTTCATATAATAGCATTTTACCACCTGAGACCCTATGCATCGTGGTCAAAACTCTACTTACTATGCATTCTCAGACAATTAATGAGATGCTTAGTTTTCCCTAGATGGTAACTCCATTTGCCAAATGGTAATTATTTGGAATGACAGAGTCAATTTATTTTAGACAATAAAAGCCAGTAGGTATGTGTCATTTCACCGCACTACAAATACATATTTAAATTATATATAAAAATAATGGCTCAAACCTAAAGAATTGATACTTTCATGTTAAGTATAAGGATAAGTATCTAACCATGGGGCAGTATCTATGGATCTAGTGTACAGAGAGGTTTAATTTTTAACAGCATATGACACATCGGTGAATATAATACATTAGCCTTTAGATTTCAATTTAAATGTATAATTGAGTAATGGATTTTAGACTTCTACCTTTAAGTGGGAAGATTTAGAGAATTAAATCAAGCTTAAAAGTATTGGAATTGTTAAGAGAACAAGTGATTCGTTATTTAATTTATTAGATTTACTGGCGTTGTTAAGGTTTGGCTGGCAGTTCAAGCATTTGAAAAGCTAAAAAAGAAAACTGTATATATTAAATTTATACAAGAAGTTTAAATACTTAAGGAGATTTTATTAACTAAGTTGTAAAGGGACTTGCTTGGACATTGAATGTGTTTAACTCAGATGGATCAAACATTATTCAAAGTCTCCCTTGAAAGCAATTGTTAAAATTTACTAGATTCCTAAATCAAATAATAAAATAAGTAAAGTGAACTTAAAGGTCTTTTAAAAGCTGGATTTTTGGAAACGACTGTACCTTTAATAAAGTGAGTATTAAATTAAAACCTTGAATAGCAGCATAGACTTTTCCTCTACACAAAAGCGGTTCTCAGACATAAGAAAAAATTGAAAATTGACATGAAGATCTCATCTAAAAATCATAAACATTTCTGAACAAAGAAATCTGTACAAGTAAAACAGAAGCAACAACACTAAAAGTTACTTTCCAAGTTAGAAAAAAGAAAGTTTGAATATGAAGACCAAATGAGTTTACTATGTTCTAGGCAAAAGTAAGAACTAAAGTTACATGCTATGGTGAAAAATTGAATTTCAAGGACAAAGAGACACATTAATATGATCTGCAAGGGAAAAAAATCAGACTGGCCTCAGAGTTCTCCTCATAGTAAAGGCCAGAGGACAACAGATCAACAGGTACTAGGTTTGAAGTGAAAAGGTTACTATTTAAATGTTTTATACTTTGCAGTTTGTTATTTATATATGAAGCAAAGAGGAAGACATTCTCATTCTCAAATTTGACGGGCTAGGAATACAACTAAGTGGTAAAGCACTTTCCCAGCGTGCATGAGATGTCAGGTTCAATTTCAAGCATCACAATAAAAGGAGGAAAAAATGACATCAGCTATATCTTAATCTAAAAATAATTTGAAAATACATTCCTATGGACAAGGACGAATTATAAATAGAAAGACATTTCCTATTTAAAAGAAATCAAGCAGTTGCATCTAATAGGTTAATGGTGAGTAGTATAGGAATTAAAGGGTAAAATTTAAATAATTGCAAACATTTCTTTTCCAGGCCAAATAGCATTAAGATTAAGGCAAGTCACTTAACTCCTTCCTTTCTACTTTTCCAATGAATATAGGGGAAATAGGAAATCTTTTGTCTGGATGTCCTGAAAGAGGGTAGCTTTACTTGGTGAAGCTGGTTAAAAACTTTCTTTCACTGAAGATAAATCAAGATGGAGAGAGGACTTAGAATGTGTTTGACTCAGTTCGTGCCTCATAAGAAAGAGCTGCAAACCTTGTATGAAGCTGAAGGAAGCCCTGGCTGCGCCTTAGTGATATTCCTAACCTAGAGGATTGGGCTACATTCATGGCAACTGGGAACCACTTATACTACATTTTACCCAGGATGGTCCTTTGCATTGGAAAGAATGTGGCACAGGATCTGTTTGTCAGCCATCAAAGCATAAAGCTGGCACGTTTGGGATATGGAAGGTTGCATGTAAGAGATTCAGCAGAGGATGCAAATATCAAAACAAGACTGATCCAGACATCGTACACACAGAAAGTTGTCTGTGCTTCAAAGGGTTCACAAAACCGGGTGGTGCTGGGGGCAGGGCGTCTTCCACTGGCATTCATTCATTCATTCATTTATTCAACAAATACTTATTGAATGTTGACCAACAGTAAATAGAGATGGCATGATCTTTGTGCTCTGTAGTTATGAGTAGCATAAGATAAATAAATGAGTCATGACCATGATAGGCATAGTAGTGGGTGATGTACATAAAGATAGTATATCATCCACAAAGTTGCCAGTTCAGAGGTGGACATTTGGGACAGACTTGATAAAGGAAATTCTTATTTGCCTGCAAAACACACGTTGTAGTAAGTGAAACTTTTGAGAGAGTAGGGCAAGCAGATAAGTATTTAAGAGAGTACTTCCAGAAGAGACAGAAGCCAGAGGAAAGCCAAGAACCAAGACAACATGATGCACTTGAGAACTAAAACGGAGGCAAGAAGGGAATGGATCACAGGGAATCTTGTAAGGCATATTGAAAACACTGAATATCAACATAAGTGTGCTGAATAGCTAGAAGCAGTCAAATATAATCCAATTTCCCTTTTGCAAGATGATTCTGCAAAGAAATTGGGGTTGGGGGCCACAAAGCAAAGGGCAGAGGGAAGGGTTGGAAGTAGCTGTAACAATCAGAGGATTCATGATCCTGTGGGACCCACATGTCTGATTGTTGACCTTGTTAATATATCAGACTTGAGACCTATTCAGGAAGCTGACTTGGGCTTAACCATGTATGCTCATTTTTCCTGCATAACCAGCTACTACCAACTTTTCACAGACACATTTATTATCTCATAAATCCTGTGGATGAAGAGTCTGAGCATGGCTTAGCTAGGACCTGTGCTTCAGGACCTCACACAAGGCTTCAGTCAAAGTGTCAGCCAGGGCTGACTCTAACCTGAAGCTTACACTGGAGAAAGATCTACTTTCAAACTCATATGGTTTTTAATAGGATTCAGTTCCATAGGGTAGTTGAACTGAAGGTCCTAGGTCCTTGCTACATGGGCTTCTCCATCATGGCAGCTGGCTTCAACAATGCCAGTCAAGAAAGAATCTACTAGCAAACCAGAAGTCATAATCTTATGTCACCTCATCATGGAAGTGACATGCCCAGGCCATCTACTGTTTATGAGCAAGTTGTTAAGCTAGACTGTATTCAAGGGGAAAGGACTATATACATGCATTAATATCAGAGGTAGGAATCATTGGGGGTCATCTTCAAGTTGGCCTGGCTATGTGAGTTGGGATAAGCAAGAGAGTGGACGGGATAGTCATATTATTGGGAATGCTGGTACAGCGATCGGATTTTGCCCAGAGTAATGAGATGAATTTTGAATCTGCTGTGTTTGGGGATCCAGTACCACTACAGCCATGTATATAGCAGAGGAGTACATGCTGTGATCTAGGGTTCAGACACTTAATATAGCTGTCTAGGCTAAGGATGTTATTAGCCTCTTGATAGGCCGTTGAAATTTTGTCCATAAATAAGATGACCCAGAGAGGTCAGGTGAATAAACGAAGCCTTAGAGTACTGAAATGCAGCCCCATTAAATACAATGGGAAAAATTTAAGGAAGGATCTATTGCATATGAACCTCTAGAGATGAGACCTGCTCATGTCTCTCTTTTTTTAATTTTAAAGAGAATAAAGATAAAAATAACAATGAAATGGGGATTCAAAACAGGTTAGTAGGAAGTTACAATAATTAATACATTGCATATTGTTGTCTTCATAATAGTTAGTCAGAGTACAAGATATAGGCATGCTATCGTGTCCAAACCATATTAGCACAAACCTTTCTTTTCAGTGAACTGAGAGAAACTAGCTGTATAACGATCTTAACTATCCTGTGTATACATATATTTTTTTCTTTTTCCCTTTCTTCCTTTCTCCCATCATAGTGTGTCTTAAACATCACAGGTGATCATGATACACAGCTAAGCTTGAAAACTGCTGAAATGTATTCATAAAAAAAAGATTAACACATATACACTTAAGCTTCCTGGTAGTTATCTCCAGGAGGTAGGATTACATCTAATCTTTATTTTCTCCTTTCTACTTGCCTGTAATTTCCACCTTAAACATTTTTCTTTTATATAAAAGGAGATGAACTTTCTCTTTTTAAAAATAATTCTAGCACATAAGATTCATCTAAGGAGTGTAGCCATATAGACTTTATTCCTATATCTTATTAATAGAATAAAAAGTATATAGAAAACTCAAGCTATACACTGTGCTAAATTTTTTACCAATGCTAACATATTTATTTCAGTGGCAACACTCAAGGATAATAATGCTATCATTGAGATGGGAACTGTTACATACTATGAAAGAACTCAATATACCCTGCCTGGAAAGTAATTTGCCAAGTGGATATTTAGAACCATAAAATTATCTATACTCTTGGATTTAATTCCATTTCCAGGAACCTATCCAGAGCAAAGAATCAGAGGTAAGAACATGGATTATCTATAAAGGATTCATGGTCATATTATTAATGATGGTGAAAAATTGGGAAAAGATAACTGTCAGATAATTGAAAATGTTGAAACAAAAGGTTCATATCCACATCACCCTCATGTCCTTCGACCTTCTCTAAGCATGTACAAGTGCGTTTTGTATCTTATAATACTATAAATATTACACTCTACTACTATAAATGCTGTAACACTTCGTACTGTAACACTATATGCCATGCTACATACTGTGACTATATACTTTACAAGACTATACATGTTTAACACAGCATTATTACTCTGTGAGGTCCCAATAGCTTGATGATCACTACAGCTGCACTATCCAGTTTCCTCACCTAGGGGACTCTTTGATTCTGGGGTGGCTGGAAGAGAAGTTTGGGGAGGAAAGTGGCTATGGAATTCAGCCCTCAGTCCCTTTGTTCTTTACCTCCCCTTTCTCCTCTCCATCTTCCTCTCACTGCTGTCACCACCTCCTATGGGCTTTCCTGAGGCAGAACTTATGTGCCTTAGACACCAGAGCACACAGGTCCCCAATAGGCCTGGGGAAGAGACCTGTACTGGCAGTGCCTATAGGACCACTGTTCTTTCTGAGCAGAGATTCCACCCGACATCCTTGATCAGCATCTAAACACCTTTCCACAGAGTGATTTCACTTGGAGTCCCTCTCTCCATTTGCCCTGCTCCAGGAATCCCATTCTGCTGTGGAGCCTAACTTCATGAATGAGTCAGGTTCTGGTTTCCACCCAGAGGCAACTCAAACACGTGACTGGGACTTGTTTCAACATCTCCAGTGGAAGACGGGCAGGGAGAATGACAAGCTTTGAAGCAGCAGCCTGAGAGAGACAAACAGACAGCTATAAACTTTTTGCAATAAAGGAGGAAGGAAAAGTCAAGTTGGTAAGAAAGCAAGCTGCTGTAGTAGGCATGCATGTACGTGTGTGTGTATGCATTTTCGGGGTGATGAACATTGAAACCAGGACCTTCACCATGGGCCTCATCCCCAGCCCTTTTTGTTTTTGAGACTGAGTCTTGCTAAGTCATTTGCCTAAACTGACTAGGCTTGAAATTGAGATCCTTCTACCTCAGCTTCCCAGAGTACTAAAATTAAAGGCATGCACCACCACACCCAGTTAAGCCACCATAGTGTTTAAAATAAAAAGGTGGATTATAGAGGCAAACTGGATGAGATCAATACAACCAATGATTATTAAATGAGGAATTAAAAAAAATCACATATGTCTTAAGAAAGTTAAGATTCATCTAAATGCCTATTTGGTTTTCTAACTCTTTTTTAAAAATCACTGCACATCTCTGGTTAAATCAATAGCTACTATTTTAGGTTATGCCACCTAGGATTAGAGATTCATATAAATTTGAAGTCTAAATATGTTGCATAAAAGTGCATACTTATGCTTAGAAGAAACTTATGTTTCTTGTGAAACAGATACATAAGTTTGCCACATGCACGGTAACCTGCGTATGCTGTCTCTTACACATACGCATTGCATCTGGACCTTAGACAGAAAACAGTCAATAAAACTTAACATTTCTGCTGTTTACATTCAGTACCACTCAGGTGAGAAGCCATTTGGACAATCTGCCATTTAAAATAGTCTACATCTATTGGCTTTAACTAAATTAGCATTTTGTTACTATATACATGAAACACACTTGTATACTGGGTAATAAGTTGATTTGTGATCATTAATACTGTTTCCTAAGCTTGTAAATGACTCATCAAATGTAAAAGTCAGATGAATATGGCTCTGGTGGGTTAAAAACTGGTGGTCAATTTAAACACCAGCTGAACTGAATCAGCGTGAGGCTGAATATAGAGGGCCCACCTGAGTTCTGGTGCCAGCATAAAAAGGAGACCTGGAGAGGAAGAGTAGCATTGTGGGTTCTCCTAAGTGTTGTTAGGAGCTGTTGGTTCTCCTGGAGGAGCTTATCACGCTGGCTTCCTGATACGAACTCAGCTGTTCTCATCATTAAAGGAGCTCAGGACCTCATTGTCGCTGGGGATGGCAGTGGTACTTTTCAGGGGGGCCCCAGTCCTTCTTTTGAACATCACTTCTTGGCTCCAGTGCAGAACCCTCAACCTACTGGCACAAATCCTTCATCTCACTGGCAAACTTTCTAGCTCCACCACTGACCTTTGGGCCTTCCCAGCACAGATTCATGAAATAAACTTGCATAAGTCACTGTTGTGAGCTCTAGACCTCCAGCTGGACTCGTGGCAGGCATTGTCATGGGCTCTAGGTTTTCGGGTGAACTCATGTAGGTTACTGCCATGGGGTTCAGGCCCTCAGCTGTTTCTGTAGGTCTTTAGTGTGTGGACAGATTTCCTGCACTTTCTTTGTATTTGACTCCTTGGGTGACCACTATAAATAATACTGTCTTGGCTACTTTTACGTGTTGCTGAGACAAAACACCTGACACCCAAAATTAGGGAAGGAAAGGTTTATTTAGCTTACAGTTGTTGGAGGTTTCAGTCCACAATCAGCTGGCTCCAAGGTAGGGTGGCATGGCACAGGAACAACACTTCAAGGCAGCAGCCAAGCAAAAGCAGCCAGAGTAAAAGGGGGAGCGAGCAAGCCTCTTCTCTCCTTTATATAGTACACAGGATACACCCCCCCGCCCTCAGGGTGGGTGTAGCATCCACAAACCTCCTTGCCTTCCTTTGTACAGGATGAGGATGTTTACAAAGTAAGACCCCTGGCTCCCTCCTGAGTCTCCCAGTTAACTTCTGACCTTCTCAGATTGTAACAATGACCAGGTAACTGTTCTCTACACCCCAGGATGTAGAGCTGCTGAGTTACTTAATTAAGCTGCTAGACTTCTCAAGTTGACACAATGTATAAACCCTAACAAATACTATCAATCTTGTGTCCTGTATTGGCTTGTTCTCCTTGCAATCCCTGACTACAACAATGGCCATACTACTGAACCACAGGTTCTTAATTTCACCTCCAAAGTAAAAAAGCTAAGTTGATATGTAAAGTACTTCTATGTAGCTATAATGCTAATTATTGCTGACTTCATTGTACATTAAATCTATTTCATTCCCCCAAGTGTACAAGCTTTCTGAAATGCAGAATTTAAAAAGAAAACACCTTGCCATATCTCCCCAAAGCAAAACTGTTTGTAGTGATAGGCATTTTTAGCTTTAGGTTTATACAATCTTAATTGTTTTTATAATAATTAGACATGCCTAACCACTGCATTCCAGTGAGTGTCACTCCAATAACTACGGGAATAAATATTAGTTATGTAGGGAGCACATCTGTAATCAAGAACATTCTACACAAAAGGATTTTAATTATCATAAAAATAGACTTATTAATTATGTTTCTTAGACTAACATATCAAGTGAATTTGTTTTGATCCTATTATCTTTATTTTACATTTTCCTTGCAAAACTTGGTACCTGTTGTCGGCTAACATACTTCAAGAATATAACTTATAATGGGAACCCGAGCAGTATTTGAAGATGACAGGCCATCCTGTACAAGAAAGATGGCACAGGACACTAATTCTCAGTATCCAGAGAAAAATGCCACAGTTACCATGAGGACTTACTGCTCCCACTTCAAGACTGGGGTAACTGACCCAGGTGTTCAACAACAAACGATGGGAGATCAGGGATAAGGAAGGTAAAAGAACTGAGAGGGGCCAATATTTAGCCTTGGCCCTGAGGTCACCCAGGACTGTAGGAATAACAGGACACCTCTAAAAGGACTCTGCAACTCCAGCGACTCACCCAACCTCTGGAAGCAGAAAGACTGTTGGACCTCAGAGGACATGTGTCAACCAGTGTGCACTCTACAAAAAGGAAGATCACCACAGAGGTACATGTCACCCGTCCCATGTCTCCAAGGGAAGTCATGTGGTCCAGCAAGACTGTGACCCATCCTGGCGGATGACGTGACGGGCAGAGGAAAGAAACTGAGGGAGCCAAAAAGCTCTTCAAATGTCCACAAAAGTAACCCGATAGGAGTAGTAACCCTGAGGTTACTACTGCAAAGGTTGATTTTTATTACCTATTCTGTATTAAACACTCAACAGGAAAGTATAGCCAAAGAATAAAATAGTATGCATATATAGATAAATATTTTATGTATATAATTTTTGTGTATTAGTTAATATGTATATGAAAGATGTAGATAGGCAGCAGATAGATGGATAGATGCTAGAAGATAGATAGATAGATAGATAAAGGCTTTGTCCATCTCATCTTAAATTTAAGTACAGGATAAAGTTCTCTTAGGAAACAGCACAAAGACCACAATAGAGACCATAGACAAACTCCTGGATCCTTAATCTGTTGTTTGATTTCTGTTTTCTTCTGAGACAATCAGAGACTTAAAAGTTGTTAATGCTATAACTCATGACTTGGCCAAAGCCTACAAATACCCAACAGGTAACTAAAAGCAAGACAAAGCATTTTGTACCCTGTATTACCTTAAAATTTTGGACAGAGGAATGTTACTCATTTAAGAAGAGTCAGCAGAACATAGTTTATTAGTCCTACATTTTTCAAGCCCATGTCATCTCCTCTAAGATAGGAGACATCAAGATAAGAGTAACTAAAGTAATTTTCAGAGTTCAGAGAATTCAGCTTGTACAACATCCAGTTCCAGATCCCTCCCCCTTAGCATGAAGCCTGGAACCTCCAGCCCTTGCCCTGAACCAGTAGCCATGTAGGTCTCAGGAAAAGCGAAGCCCCAACCGCCACATGTCATAGAAACAGAACTGCCCACCCACCCAAGCCATGAGGCTCCCTCCAGAGCTTCAAAACCAGGACTGAGATAGTAGACAACCAGACCCCAACCCACCCCAGCACCCCATAAAGCTGGTCCCTCCTCCTAGTTCACGGGCTGATCCAAGCCTCTCCATCAGACTGTGTCCCCAAAACCTACTATACAGTCTAGACTCCTCTCCTTATTTTCTCTCTTACTTTCCAATTAAAGCCTTCTTCCTGCTGAACTAAAGTTGTGCTTTAGTTTTGCTTTCTGGTATCACTAAAAGCAAGGACCAATGCTAGCTGGTAACATGATTATCTGACAATTAACAGTCTCCTGTGTCTGACAGAAGCGGACGGTGGTGTTCTCAGATCACACGTCACCTCAAAGAACAAAATTCACTTCTCCACAAGCCAGTCATATCTTCCCACTACTTGTAAATTTTTTGTTTTTAAATTAACAAATAAAAAATGTTTATTTGTGGCATATTACATGCTTTGAACTATGTGCATATTGTGGACAGGTCCAATCAAACTCATTAGCATATGTATTATCTCAAATATTTATTTCTCACCTTTTTATTTTAAAATGAAAAAAATAAAAATGATAATACAGAATTTAAAAACAAAATAATAGGAGATTAACAATGGTTAATATATTGTGTATTGTTATCTTTAAATTAGCTGCTCAGATTACAAGAGGCAGGCATGAAAAACTGATCAAACCTGGAAAGCACAAACTGTTCTCATTGATGAACTAATAGAGATTAGTAGTATAATTATCTATCTTGTCTCCCTTCTTTCTTTTCTCCTTTCCCCCATCCCAGTTGTTCTTTCCTTTTGAGAAGTGTCTTTCCCTTTCGATTTTGCACTACATACTTTGTATTTTGGATCTTATTTCCTCTTTCAGTTTTTTACACTAGGGAGACAATACAATGTTTACACATGTGAGTCTGATTTATTTCACTTATGAGTATCAGAATTTTAAAATTGCTTTTCTTCTTTGATGTGAAATATACCATTCACATGTATCTGTGTACATGTCTAAGTAATAAAAAATTGTATTATATACAGCTTCTCTGGGCTATATAAGAACCTAAATCTCCATAATGATCTGTTAAGAACATGTACCAAGAGAATATTTATTCATCTATTTAACAAATATTATTTTTGACTTACAATGTAGACATTACAAGGGTTATTAAAATGAATAAAAGGTTAGTAGTCCCTGTTCTCAAGTACAGAAAAAAGGTAAATAAAAATTATTGTGACACACTCCACTATGAATTAAGTGTAGTGAGAATGGTACAAAAAATAGAATGTGAGTGTTTTCTGAAGAAAAAAAATGATTCTCAAAACAACCATCAGAAAAAGCATTTTAGAAGGCTCAGCATTAAAATAAGTGTAAACAGTAACATTTCAAGAGTAGGTTGCTAAGTTTTAATGTGTTGCTTTTCTAAAAAAAAAGAAAAGCAACATAAGGAATTATGCCATATATTTTCTAAAAATGTGCAGGGCTTTACTAGTTAGTATTCTCCTGGTTGCAGGTCTTAAAAATCTAAACTGAATGTAGGAGGAAGAAAGAAATTTATTGATTTTGGAGGGAAAAATATCAAAGACATCTCAGGAAGAGTAAAGGACAGGGGTGCATTGTGATTGGTCCAGCTTTTAGCAAGTAACCATCCTTGGACCAATCAAGTGAAGCAGTGAGAGTGGACATGCATTATAAAAATTGCACCCCCTAAGGTCTCCCAAAGTTGAAACAAAGGCAGAGGGATATGGAAAAGACAAACCATGAAGCGCTGCAGGTTCAGTGTTATAAAATCACAGGCCTTTGTACTGTAAGAAACTTTGCTCCATGAAAATTATCCAACATCACATAAATATGACTGGGTAGCCACCCTTCTATTATTGTTCAAGATTTACATACTCTACAACAATCAGCAGAACAACACAAGGGAGGAAAAACAACACTTCTAGGCATTCACGAGAACCTTCGTTCCAAAATTACAAAGAAACCTAAGCACAGATTTCTCAGGGATCACCAAAAATATAGGCTTTGATGTGATCAATGTCATGCTGCAATATTTGAAACACAGAGATACTCACACCTTCTTTAACGTGTCCAGTTCTACCACCAGCTTAAGAAAACCGCAGGTGTCATACGGTCCTCTTCTGAACACGTTAAAGTTTTATTTACCATCTCTTGTTTCCCTTGGTTAAATTTAAAGACAGCTGCCCTGGCTTCTAGCTCTTCCTTGTTTCCAGGCGACAACCTCACAAACCTAAGATGCTCAGTGAGAAACAAGAAGTGGGGAGCTTCCAACCCCTGCAAAACTCTCTGCCTCTTGCGATTCTCATTGATTCAGGAAGAAGGTCATTAAAAGTTACACCTGGTAGGGGTCAGCAGGGTGCTGCATGGGAATAGTCAAGGTCATTACTTCTACTCTCCTGAATTTTCCTGAAACAATTGCAGGTTTAAGACCTTATCAGGTTGTTCCTTGAGCCACCCGAGTAGAGCTGCCAGATTTGACAAATAAACGGACATCCAGATAAACGTAAATTTCATATGAAAAATTTTTAGTAGAAGAACTGTGGGTACCATGCAACATTTGAATGATACTAAAAATCTTCTTATGATCTGAAGTTTGACTTTAGCTGAAAACTTGTATTTTACCTGGAAATCTTACCCTCCAAGCTCTTCTTTAGTATTGCCTTTCATTCTTCCCCCTAAAGTGTTCCATCTAAACACTTTTCAAGAATTAAATTTTACCAAGAATTTTACCCAAATCTTCCAAATTTGGTGCATTCTTCGCTTACACGGTCATGGTATTCTGAATTCAGAGAAGAGCGGAAGAATGGTAGAAAAGAAATAAATGGAAAATAAAGGATTATAGTTATTTTCTCTTCCAAATAATTTTGTTTGTTTTCTTCCATGTCACTCCAACTCAGAATAAAATACTAGTCATGCTGCCAAAGTTTCCTTAGGTTAAGCCTATGAGATTCATGCCATTGTTGCTTTCTAAAATACCTGATAGTGCATGCAAGCAACACTGAATGTGTCCTTGGCCGGATACACAGGGACCAATGCAGAGAAACAATACTGCCATGGCAGTTCCGTGTCCATATATCATAAGCACATGTGCACCCTTGCAAGAGGCCTGTCGCAAGGGGAAGAGAAGGACATACATCACCTCTCCATGTCTAGAATTTATATTCAGTCCTACCCTCACAATGTCAGGTCTGGGAGGTCCTTGTATTAAACACAAATCATAAAATACTTGAAAAACAAACATGAAAACCATAATTCTTCACTCAACTCAGTGCCTCTAGTGTCACTTCTATTTGAGAATTTTTATAAGTTTTTGTTGGAGGCAGGGAGTGTGTAGGAAGGTAACAGAGCTATATTTATCCAAGAAAAACAACATAATTCTACAGTGGGGGACAAAAGAATTCTACCAATGATCTTACAAAATGATTTAAAAATAAACCCTCAGGTCATGTTAGATGGCTACATACCCAATTGCTAGGACTCCATCATAGAACCCTTAAGGCTAATAAAGAGAATGAATCGGGCACTTATCCTGCCTTTCCTGTGTCTTACGGTCACACTTTTTGTGTTTCAGGTTGATCAAGCAGTTGATGAGGGATATTTCTTCTTCCTGGAAAAATTTCCACTGATAAATATAGAAGGAGTACTAGAACTAGAAAACCACCTCTTGCAAGCCCTTAGATGAAATAATGGATCAAGTTAGCAATCATCAAAGAAATGGAAACTTTTTAATGGAGGGATGAGTCACCTGAGCCCACTCATTGATCTTAACATCAGTTAAGATGGGACAACCAAACCTATGCCCTCCTGACGTTAAGAACAGGAAGTACGGGACACTACCCAGAAAAAAGCCTTGCCTAAAAATTGAATCCCGTTGAACCTCTAGATCACTGTATCATCCTCTGTAAAATTGTGTATGTTTTAAAATATTCCCACTTTTAAAAGTTTAAGTGAAAAACATGTTTTCAGAATGTTCTTGAATCCTTTTGCTCCAACCCTCATTTTAAGTCCTTCAAAGGCACATTATTAGTTCCCTTTCCAGCTAAGTACATTCGCCATCCTGAACGGAGCCAAGCCTTTCTTTGATGACTGAGGTCATCATTTCAGGCTTATTATAATAAACTTCAAATAGAAGTTTCCATAGCTACAGATTTGAGCCATGGAAAGGAGATTGAACTGTCTCTACACTAATGCCAGAATACCCAGGCATTGATCATAAATAATTCTCAGGATCTTTCATGTACTAAGTATTATCATCACTTATTTCCTTGACATTTGACCATTTCCTTATAAAATTTTACAAAGTATTCAAAAGTCCCAGTGTGTGGGTAGGACCTGGAACTACCGAGACCTCTAGTTAATTGATTCTGATTATTGGAGATTTACCTTGGAGACAACAGAACCCGTGGCAGCGGAATGGGTGCTTGGCTGGCACACCAGAGGTGCTGCTTACCCAGCCTCCCAGCCCACTTGCCAGAACCTTCTCTGAGAGCTGATCAGCTCTTTGAATGTCCTAAAACCAGGTGACATTAACCTGAGACTTCATGAAGGTAACAAATGCAGCCAGGCATGGCGGAGCACGTCCGTCAACCCAGCACTCTGGAGGGTGTGGCATGACGCTGGCAAGTTCAAATCCAGCCTGGACCACTTAGCAGCTTAGTGAAACACTGTCTCAACATAAAAAATTAAAAAAAAAAAAAACCAGGGGTGGGGATGGTGTTGTAACTCAGTGTGGAGGCCCTGGGTTCAAGCTGCAGTGTGGCAAAGGAGAAGAAAGAAAGCTAACAGGTGCAAGGAAAATAATCAAATACTCATCTGCACACATAAAGGTAAGAGAGTAGGGCTCTGAAAGAAAGGTCCTGTCCTTTTTTTATGCAATAACTGCTGGAAGCCCTTAGGCTCTGAGGGCAGGGGATTGTCCTGACTTGTTCTGATTTGCTCTTCTTCCTCCATCTGCACGTCTCATGCTGACGTCCCCCTGGTCCTCAGCAGAGTGGCTACATTTCCCATTGGTATCCTGTCGCGGAATCTCTCCTAACACACTGCAGAGTTTATTCCTGTGCTCTTGTTGTCACTCATGTTACTGAGGATGCTCTTTCTTCCCAGTGCCCACTATCACATGCTGGATGCCTAGTCTCTATGCAAACCCCTGGAATCCGCTGTCAGTCGGTTATGGACATTTTCTGACCCATTGCCTATGCACTCTCTGAGCTCTCAGTGGACTGACCTGTATTTCTCTGTCCCCTTGCGGCAAAAGAGAGGGTAGTTTTGTTTGTGTGTTGTTTTTATTTTCTTTTTGTGGGAAGGGTAACCTCTGGATGTGGGTCCTTGCTGGACATCCACTCTTCAGTTTCCACTCCAGTGTGACTGGTTTTGAACATGCTCCTCTCCCTTCCGGCTGCAGGAGAAGAATGATGCCTATTCCTTAGATAACTGGGCCCAACACCAAAGAGACTCAAACAGCAACCTTTCTGAGGTTAGTTTTACTTTTTCAAATTTCACACTGGAGTTTCTGAAACTTTGCTTATGGACAGAAAGAAGTAGAGATCAGGACTCTTAAGAAGAAAAAGGAAATTCTACAAAATTCAGAACTGAGTTTAGTAGAAAAGCATCTCTGTCATGAAGATTCTTGCCCTTTTCTGAAAAGAGTGAAATCAAAAGCCTTTGCCACATTTTCTTTCTTAAAGACTCCCTTTCTCTTTCACATCAACCTTATCTCCTAAACACACACACACACACACACACACACACACACACACTTGAAGTTAAAAACCACCAAACACCTGCTCCTCAAGAAGCACAGTGAGTCAAAGTCTCGAGTTACAGTTCTGTGAAAGAGGTCAGATGTATAGTTCAGTGGTGTGGCACCTGCCTGGCAAGCACGAGGTCCTGAGTTTGAGTCCTGGTACCCACCAAAAAAAAAAAAAAAGGTCTGTGAAAAAAAGCCACCACCTAGCACAGATGTGGTAAATTTAGAGAGTGAAGATCTACATGCTACCATAGAGAAATGAGGGAGAAGCACGAGACTCCAGCAGAATCACCAGGGACTTGATAAGAAAGAAATTAATTATTGCTTAGATAAGGGAAAACAAGAATTTAAAACAAAGACAGGGGACTGATGAACAAGGTAAAGGATCCAAAACCAGGGAAAAGAGCAATTGGGAAGCCGGACAAGGAAATGGAAAGTGACCCTAACAGATTCCCAGAGAAAACCACTTTCCCCTATGATTCATGGCTCAGGGTGGAGAAGGAAGGACCTTCCAAGGAAATCGGACTGACCATTCCCTTCCAGACCACCAAGAGAGAGGCTAAAGATAGAAAATGGCTCCACTTGGGATTTAAGGTAGTGGCCGGGTGAACTAACCAGCATTCATAATTGAAGGGGAGGGGACTTCTGGGAAGATGGCAGAGTAGTAGGATGCAGGGAAAACAGCCTCTCCAAGAGACACTGTCTAGATGTGGGAACACACCATCTTGAGAAAGAAAGAAAGGAGGGAGATGGGTTGCTTGGACCCAGGAAGAGCCTGAAGTTTGAATCGAACCCCACAGAGAGTGAAAAGAAAAAATTCCACTAAGAAGAAGGTGGCAGCTGGCTGAGCCTTCACCCGGAGCCGGACTCACTGTGTGAGGGGAGCTGTTGGAGCCTGCTGGTGCACGTTCGTGGTGTCGGTGGCGGCTGGCAACCCCGGAACCTCTGTGGAACCATTCTTCGGAGGAGGAGAGCAGCAGGAGCAGAAGACTGTGCTGGCTGGCAGTGAGTACGGAGGGCTTGGACCTCCTGCAGGAGAGAGTGATTTGCCAGGAGCCATTCTAGAGTTGGGCCAGATATGCCTGGCGCTAAAACTGTTGCTGGCTTCCCCCAGCAGTTCCTAGATAGGTGCAGACCCACGGAGACTGCTTGGATTGCTGCGAGCCTGAGGAGGCTGTTCTCAGGGCAGACCTACTAAGGGTGGCTACTACTCCATTCACAAACAGTTGCTGGCTTGCAGGGATACAGTGCCGTGATTTGGGTTGCTGTCTCCACAGGCTGTTTACCAGTGAATCTAGACAGA
>RJWM01014740.1:0-49689 GCA_004363535.1 Dasyprocta punctata | reverse complement strand
AGAAAGCATTCCTGAAATTCATCTGGAACCAGAAAAGACCTAGAATAGCAAAGGCAATTCTGGGCAACAAAGGGAAGGCAGGAGGTATCACAATCCCCGACTTGAAACTATACTACAAAGCTACTGTGATAAAATCAGCATGGTACTGGAATCAAAACAGACCTGAAGATCAATGGAATAGATTAGAAGATACAGCCACAACTACAAACACACTCAGCCACCTCATCTTTGACAAAGGCGCCAAACATGTACATTGGAAGAAAGATAGCCTCTTTAACAAATGGTGCTGGAAAAACTGGCTTTCTATATACCATAAACTAAAACTAGATCCATGCTTATCACCGTACACTAAAATAAAGTCAAAATGGATCAAAGATCTGAATATAAAAACAGAGACACTAAACTTACTAGAAGACAGAGTAGGTAAAAATCTCGATGACATAGGAGTAGGCAGAGAGTTCATGAACAAAAATGAAATTGAACGAGAAACACTTCCCAGAATCAACAACTGGGATTTCATCTTACTAAAAAGTTTTTGCATGTCAAAGGAAATCTCCAACAGAGTGAAAAGATATTTTCCCACAAACTGGGAAAATATCTTAGCCAATTGTTTGTCAGACAAAGGACTTCTATCTAAAAAATATAAAGAATTAAAAGAAATCAGGCCCCTAAAATTCAAGGACCCAATTCAAAAATGGGTATCTGAGATGAATACACACTTCTCAGAGAAAGAAATACAAATGGCAAATAAATATATAAAAAAATGTTCAACATCAATGGTCATTTGGGAAATGCAAATTAAAACAACACTGAGATTCCATCTCACTCCAGAAAGAATGGCCAAGATTAAAAAATCAACCAACAAATGCTGGAGGGGCTGTGGGGGAAAAGGAACTCTTCTCCACTGTTGGTGGGAGTGTAGACTGGTGTAACCACTGTGGAAGTCAGTGTGGAGATTCCTCAAGAAGCTAGGATTAGAGATCCCATTCAACCCAGCTATCCCACTTCTGGGCATTTTCCCAGAAGAACTGAAAACATCATACCACAGTGATATCTGTGCACCCATGTTTATAGCAACCCAATTTGTAATAGCCTGATCTTGGAAACAACCCAAGTGCCCATCAATCAAAGACTGGATAAAACAGATGTGGTATTTTTATACAATGGAGTACTACTTAGCTATTAAGAAAGATTGCATTGAGACTTTTGTAAGTAAATGGACATGACTTGAGACCATACTCATAAGTGAGATCAATCAAACCCACATGTGTAAATACCATATTGTCTCTCTAGTGCAAGAAATGGAAAAAGTATATATGATCCAAAATCTATAATAAATATTAAGTGAGGATAAAAAGCAGCTCGAAGAGCAAAAGTAATTGGGAAGGGAAAAGGGGGAAAGAGAAAAGGGAAAAGGAAAAGATAAAAATCTGTATATATGTGTATGTAAGATAACTAAAATGAACACACTGCTGAATGTATTTGGTATTGAGAAAGAACAATTAATACTCATATGATTGGATCAGTTTTACATGTCTATATCTGTTAATGTAAGTAACCATTTTGAGATAACAATATGCAGTATTGCAACCATTGTCAAGTTTCTATCATCCTGTTTTGTAAACCTGCAATGTTGCTGTTGTGCATTTACTCTACTATTTTGTTTGTCTCTTTTGCTTGTTGTCTTTGTTATGTATGTCTTTTTTTTTCTTCTTTGCTTAAATAAAAAAAATTAAAAATAAATAAAAAAGTAAAAAGCAAAACCCTAAAGATTTTGTTCCATTTACCCTAATATCTCCTGGCAAGACTTCTATTATTTTTCTTAATGCTATTACTCTGTACATACTCTGTCTTTTTGTCCATTTGTCATTGATTTTTAGCAATTTAATTATGACACTGTGATCTGCCTTATGCATTTTAGCTTGAGATTTTAAAAAATTTTAAAAAGACATTCAGATATTTTTTCAGCCTTTTTTTGGGGGTTGGGGATCCAGGATCAAACTGACAACCTTGTGCCTGCCAGGCAGGTGCTTAAGCCACTGAGCCAAACTCCCAGGCCTAGTGTTTTGAGACAGGGTTGCACTATATAGCTCAGGGAGGCCTTATGCTCACATTGTAGCCCAAGCTGGCCTGGATCTCACAATGCTCCACCTACCTCAGCCTCCCTGAGTGCTGGAACTAAAAGCATGCAGCATCATGCCCAGGTTTTTCAGTCATCATTGCTTGAATTATTTTTCTATCCCCATGTCCCCCCTACCCTTTTCTACTAATCCAATCACAGCTGTATTTTGCTATTTGATATTGTTCTACAGTCATTGGTACACTTTTAATTTGTGGATTTTTCACTTCTATTTACTTTTCAATACTTTCTATTGCTTTTTGTATGTAATTTATATTGATTTATTGATCTATATTGGTAGTAGGAATTGAACCCAGGCCCTTCTACATGTAAGGCAAGCCATTGAGCTACATCATCAATCCTTTTTATGTTGTTATTTTGAGGCAGGATCTTCCTAACTTGCCCAGGCTGGTTTTGAACCCTAAAATCCTCCTACTTCAACCTCCCTAGTAGCTGGAATTACAGTTTACCACCACACCCAGCTTCTACTATTCTATTTCTAGGTTTACTGATCTAGTCTTCTGCAATGACTATCTGCATTGTTTATCCTATTAAATATATATAATATTTATATATGATAATATATATAATTTTTCACCTCTAATTTTTCTATTTTTTCTCTTCTACTCCCTAAGCAAATTCATTATTTGCTTAAGAACCTACAAAAAACATAAATCATGAGAGTTAACAACTAAACAAATATTTATTCATTAAATAGTTGTGTTAGAAAATTTCTATGATGAGTCAGTGTAACATAAAAATTATTTTAATATTTGAAAAAAATTACCATGCCTGATGGAAAGCTTTCTTGCTCCAAGGCTAAAATATTATCCCCTTTTCATATAGCCTGTTTACTATGTTCCTCATGATCTTTTCCTCGGTACTACTGTAGGGTTCACTTCCTCTGATATTGGCCATGAACTTAAAGTAAGGCTCTAACATTGAATACAGTGCTACAGGGTGTCATTTCTAGGCAGAGTTAGTTTGAGTAACTTAACTTGCAGGCAGCAAGCCTCTTTTCCTCCATTATATTATAAGCAGGCTACACCCCCTTCCCCCAGGAGAGCGCAACACTCACAAACTTCCTGCCTTCCTCTTGCTCAGCATGAGGATGTTTACAAAGAGAGGACCCTGGCCCCCTGAGGAGTCCCCTAGTTAAATTTCTAAACTTTTCAAGTTTACACAGTGCATCAACCATTACAACCTGTAAGGTCTCTGAGGTCCAGGGCAACACCAACTAATCTCTCTGTCTCTCTTCCCTCCTGCCTTCTCTCTCTCTCCCTCTCTTCCTTTCTTTTCTCTCCCCTCCCCCTCTCTTCTTCTTTCTTTCCTTCTCCCTCTGTTCCTCGCCCTTCCTCTCTTTTCTTATTCACTCATAAATCTTTAGCATCTGTGAATATATTAGACATGTATTAAATGCTTATAAATTAATTATTTCTGTGCAAAGTCTGAAAGCTGAACCATTCAAGGCAGGGGAAAATGTCATTTTGAGAAGCTAAATTCTTCTTTTTCTGTCTGTTTGCTTTACTTGGACTGCAATTCCCTCATATCAATGTTAATTTTGTCTACATAATTGGCATTTCTTTTTGACAGAGAAGAAGGAAGCAAAAAAGAATTTGAGATATTTTACTTTCTTTCTGTCATTCATGCTATTTCATGCCATTAATCCAAATCAATCAAACAGTGCCTTCCTTATTTCGTCACCTTTCTTTAAGAACAACTTTGAAAAGTCTCTTTGGTTGTGATGAATAATATTTGTAAGACTGAACTCATTCTAGTATTTAACCTTCTTTGCAGTTGTGATAGACTAAAGTTGTCTATAAATTCATCAACTCACTGGTGTGAGGTGGGATCTCTTCAAACCTCTTAAAACCAGGATAGTCTTGTGACTGCTTGAGCAATGAGGACAGGTCCCTATGGTAGATAGCACAGGTCCCTATGGTAGATAGCACAGGTCTCTGTAAATTGTATAGAGCTTATTTATATGCCCTCAAACTTTTCAGATTTTAGTTTAGATTAACCAACCTTCTATTTTGTTAAAGTCACTGATACTTTGAATCACCACTGCATAGAGCTAAAATTAATCATAATGTTGTTAATCAACCTTAGATCTATAGTGACACTGTCTCATAAATTTTTTATTTTTTAGCACTTTGGTTGTTGTTTTTATTTTGTGTTTGTCATTCAAAAATGGAAGGGGAGATGGAGATAGAATGCATGATTGACTCAGACAACAATCCAGCAGACATGCTTCCTAACACAAGACTTGAGATCTACTGTAACACTTCCAAGGATCCGTTTATTTTAACTTGAGAAAATTATTATTTTTATGCCTTCTAAAAAAATCTTTCTCTGGAAGGCAAACCTTATGTTGATCACTAGACCTAATCATATAAGAATGCAGTGTTACATTTTTTTCCAATTATTTCTCATTAGCTTTGTTTTTTAATGCTGTTATGAGGGAACAGAAAATATATTTTCTGTAATTTTCATAATATTAGGAATTGTGCAAGGCATATAATAAAACTAGATTTTTCAAATTTCTGATGTAGAGAGATTGAAAATATTGTCATTAATTTTTCTTATGTATTTTCCTTTTAATATCTCCTGATAATCCTCACTGATTTTTGTTTATGACTTATGAGTCATCTTTGGTAATCCTTTTCAAAGGGCCTTGTACATTTATTTTTCATTTGAATTTTTTTCTGTGATACTTGTTATTTTGCCCTTAGGACTGCAAGTACTGTAAATGGCTACATGTAAAGAAATCATCATAAAATGTTGATTAAAAATCATATTACCTTACAAGTGGAGTTGCATTTATCTGTTTTTTTTTAAAATTTCATATAAAGTTATGTAATCATAAAAGCTCTAAGCAATATTTATAATTGTCTAGTCTAACCTCTGTGTAGACAGACAAGGAAATGGAAACTCAGTATATTTTTCTTCATCAAAATGAAATACATTTGTGAGAATATGTGTAAATTATGTTCTACCCAAAATTCTGCATCATTTTAAAAAAGACGTATGTAATTCTTACTTCTTTAAAGTCTCAGCAAAAAAGGAAGAAGTATATTTGAAAACAGAATCATAAACACTTTGGGTTACTTCCAGCAAGTACTAAATAATCATATTCTTCTTTATGATTAATATGCTAAAATGTACTACAGTAATATTCACATTGTGGCAAAACAAGTTTAAGTCACTTTTTTGGCTATTAGTCATTCTTTTAAAAAATGAGTCTCACATCAATGGTGGTATACTAGGAAGTATTGTGGAAGGTCAGGGAAAATAAACATAGTCTATGAATTTAAATCTAAGGGATATTAATGATAACAGACAAATTAATATATACACAGTAAAAATGTAAACATCTCTGATCATTTCCCTCTTGCATTAAAACATTTTTCTCACTTTATTGGAATTATTGAATTACAGTTTGAAAAGCTATTTAAATAGGAGATTACAATTAGAAACTATAAACTTAAAAAAATAAGGTCACAAAGAATTTTGAGTCAGCTTCTCTGTTCCTCCAAGTCATTTCTACGGTCTCTTACCTAAGGTTTCTCACTACTATCACTGGGGGCTTCCTCTGCTTCAGATGGAGAGCCACTGACCTGGCTACTCTAGGAAAGTGTTATCCTTTGTGTTTCTATGGTATTTCAAGGATGGTTTTAGTCGCTTATTTAAGAATCTATATGATTGGAAGCCCAGAGGTAAACTTCTGGAGTTAGAGAGGGGAAAAAACTGTACAGAGAGGAACAAGAGAGGAGGGTAATGGGATTGGACTTGATGAAGCTATGTTAAATACATGTACTGACTTTCCAAAATAAACCCCACCATTATGTAATATTAACATGCACTAATAAAATGTAATGGAATTTTAAAAAGAAAAAATAAAAGGATGCCATTACTGTTTTAAGGTATGAATGTTGTCAGACCGGAAATTATAACCTTTATAACTGATTAGGCACAACGAAAAGTATTAGCTGTCAACTTATAAATGTACAAGAGGGTAGATTTTTCAAAATTCTCCAAGTAGTTCAAAAATTAAAATGTTTGAAGGGGATGAGGGGGAGACTTTATGTCATGATCCCAGGCACAGTTCAATTCATTAAAAAAAAAAAATGCAAATTTCAGTTTTTGCCACTTTTATACCCTTCCCTCCCTCCCTAGTATCTCTCCTAACTATGTTGCCTCCTTGATAGGCCATCAGTGTCCCTCGGACTTTCAGGTGCTCTTCTGGCTACAGAAAGGTGTGTATCAAATTACTGACACCTTTACCATCTCATTTATGCCCATATTCACATAATTCTGCATATTAAATATTTCATCTGTGAATTCAAAAATTTCGGTTTTGATTAACGAAATTTTGAGTTCTGAAAGCAATGAGATGTCTCTTTATGCCAACCAATCTTAGAATTCTTTGAAGGTTGAAACATTTTAGAGGGAATGAGGGAGCCAATAGAAAAGGCCAATCAACTCCTAGTCTCTTTCTTTCTTTAATTCATTCTTACTGCTTTTACAGTATGCTCATTCAGATATGTATAATCTCAAGTTCAGTCTCCCTGACTCTCTTATCTTTTCTAGTGCCACTTTTGGTCACCTTCTCATTACAGTTTTCCCATTTCTCATTTGATATCACCATTCAGCCATTAGCACTCAACCCATTGCATTTTCCTGCCAAGAATGCTATGCTTCATGCCTTCTAGTTTTCAACTCTTTTTTAGGGTTTGTTAAAGTTTATAGCTAAAATATCTTCTCCAAGTCTCATGTGTTTAGAGGCAGGGATTTTGAAGGGAGATTGGATTATGGGGTCATTGAACTCATCAATGGATGATAATTCATTGATGAGTTCATACTTGAACATGCTATTGGGAGGTAGAGTCTGGTTGGAAAGGAGGGTCCTGGGGTAGTGATCTAGAAGGGTGCATTTGTGGTACCAACTCCTCCCTTGGCTCTTTTTGCTCCCTGGTTGCCGAGGTTTTAACCACATCATTCCATCAGGATGCTTCTGTCTTGGATCCAGTCAACTATGGACTGAATCCCCTGAACGTATGAGCCAAATCAAGCCTCTCCTCCTTAAAATTGTAGGTGTTTGGTATTGTGAGTCAGCAATGGGAAACTGACTAATTCAGGGTTTAAGTAGAGAAAACTGAAGAATCTGTCAATTTTGAGATAAGAAAAGGAATAGTCTTGAAGAAAGGGAAGCATAGGGCCCTGTATCTAATGTGCCAGAATGATAAGTGTTGATAATCATTATCATGAGTTACAGTATCGGTATATAGAAACTCTGGAAAACTTATAAAACTCGGGCAGGATAAGTGACAACATGACACATGGAAAAGAAAACAAAAAACACAATGGTGGTAGAATAGGACAGGTTCAGGTTACCTGGAGCCTATAAAACTAAAAATAATTACCTACTGAGCAATTGCCAATATGGCAGGTATTCTGCTATCTTTAGAATAGTGCAGTAAGGTTGACTAAATCTGCAAATTGTAACTTCTTTCCTGCTAATGTGCTACTAATGCTGATAACAATAATAATAATTGAAAGAAGCCAAACCATGCCTTCCCATGAGCTGGGGCAGAGCCATGGGAGACAGGAAGAGAATTGAGAAGCTAAACTGTGCCTTTCCGTGAGCCAGGGGAACCACCGTGGAGAATGGAAAGAGAATCAAGAAGCCAAACCATACCTTCCCATGGTGTGCACAAGGGAGACAAGAAGAACAACACTCTCTCACCACCCCCAACCCCCATCAGCAACGGGTTGATTTGGAGGAAGTCAGGCTGAAGTGATAGCAACTGGAGTAAAAAAAAAAAAAAAACTTAATGCTTGTATTGTTTGACTTTGCAGGCCTCAAGTTGGTAATTCGAGCACCTATTTGGAGGATAACAATATGCATTATAAAGCCGGGTGTAGTGGAGCACGCCTTTAATCCCAGTACTCGGAAGGCTGAGGTAGGAGGAGTGTTGTGAGTTCGAGGCTGGTTTGGGCTACAACGCGGGCATAAGGCTGGTCTGAGCTACACAGTGTGCCCCTGAGGGCTGAGAGTTTGGCTCAGTGACTTAAGTGCCTGTCTGACAGCCACGAGGTTGTGAGTTCAATCCCCGGTGCCACAAAAAAACAAAAACAAGCAAACAGAAAAACAATATGCATTATAGCAACTGTGGGGAATTTCCTTCTGTCTTATTTTTGAAATCCAATGTTTTATTCCATTTTACTATTTTGTTTTATTCCTTCCTGTATGTGGTAACCTGAGCAACTATTTCGAAGATAACAATATGCAACATAACACTTGTTGTTAAATTCCTATCATCTTGTTTTGAAAACCTATATAGCTATTGTTGTTCTTTGTTGTTGTCATTTTACCTTTGTTGTTTTTTCCTATTTGTCTGCTTCTTGATTTTTCTGTTATTTCTTTTTTCTCTTTAAAATAAAATAAGATAAAATAAAATAAAATGAAATAAATAAATTCCAACCTGGGCCAGTAAGCAATGATTTTTTACCTTTAAAAAAAGTTATAATAATAATTGATATTTGCTGAACTTTTATCACTAAATTGAGGAATATGCTGTATATTATCTTATTTAATTATGACACCTCTTGCCCTAGTGAAATGGGTATTGTTTTCCTGACTTTACAAATGAGGTAAATAAGCTTAAAGGTATTCTCTGTTTCTTATCTATTAACAGACAGCTAAAAAACATATAGGGCCGCCGAGAGTTTGGCTCAGTAGCAGGGTTGTGAATTCAAACCCTGGTGCCACACACACACACACACACACAAAATATAGGGCCATAAGTCGAACTCAAGTCCTGTTTAATTGTAAAGCCCATTCTACGCTGAGTTCAAATAACATAGGATGGCTCCACTTGGGTCATGCCAAGATTAAAGAGCAGGGGTCAAGTGATGAAAATGGGAAGTAGGAATGGAATCATATGTGATTAGAAACTTTAAGATAAGATATTGTAATTAAGACAAATTCTCATTCTAAACTTCTGACAATGAAATAAAAATAAATTGCAATATTCTTGAGAAATAACTCTCTTTAGTTATTTGGAAAAATCACATTAAAATTTCATTTATGGAAATACCTTGTGAACCTGCACCATGCTTATTTTGTGAGACAGTGGTATCATTTTCCTGTTTTGGAGAATTTTTAGAGTAAATGTAAATAAATGAATATACAATATAATAAGGCATGCACATGTATTTTGGGAACAAAGAAGGGGAGGCCATAGGCTACTCTAGGGAAGTCAAGGCAGATTTCCAGGAAGAGGTTTGACTAATGGATGATCAATTGGATTTTCCAGGTAAAGAGTTAGTGGAAGAACATTTTCAGCAGAAAAACCTAAAAGGAAAAGCCTAGATTTGAAAACTTGGATCATTCTAGAACAAGACAGAACAAGGTGTGAAGCAAGCATGAAGATGAGGAAGTAGGCAAGAAGAAGAGTATAAAGAACTTTAAATGTAATTCACAGAGCTTTCATCTTATGCTAAAGACAGCAGAGGAGCATTGTCATGTCGTAAGGGAATGACATAGTCAGGTTTTGGCTTTTGAGGAAAAGCTGATTTTGGAAGTAGCTTAAAATGAATTAATAGTGGAAATGAATTACAAAGAATAGAATGAAAAATCCAGTTAGAAGCCTTTTATAGGAGTCCAGGTGAGAAATCATAAGCTTGAGCGCAGGAGCTGGAAATGGATAAAGGAATGAAAAGGTGAGGGGTATCACCTGTTTGATTGTGAGGGTGAAAATGTGGAAATCATTGGTGATTTCCAGGTTTCTCTCCAGGATGATGGCAGATGTCATTCATCGATTGAATCATAAAGTGCATTAGATGTGCCTGGGAGTTGGAACATTAACAGATATTAACGATGCTCTTACTTTGCACAACAATGTGGAGCTACGCCCTAGGCTTAGAAGAGATGCTGTACGGATCTGACTGGTACTCTGAGTAGTAGCTGAAGACATGAGGAGCTCCTAGTGAATTCAAACTGTCTTTTGAATAAGAAATATGGAACCATGTGATAGAAAATTTTGCCCAAAATGATTTTACAGATAACATGAACTATTGCTCATATTTATATTCTTACATTCAATTTCAATAAAATGTGGCAGTCCAACACTAAATCAAAGCTGTGTTAAAGTATTTCTCCCAGGAGCAAAACAAATATAATCTAGGTATATTGCAGTTTTATGAGATCTAAGAATGTTTAGAAATACCTGGCTGCCAGTTAGATACACTGTAGGTGCTACTGAAGAAGTCCAAGTTGTTCCAATTCAGTATGGGGACACTCCCTAGTCTCTCTTTCTGTGTCCTTCTCTGTCTCTCTGTCTCTCTATCTCTGTCTCTCTCTGTCTGTCTCTCTCTCTCTCTCTCTCTCTCAAAGTTATTCTATTATGCAGCTAGAAAGGAATGATTGGCATGTCCCTAAAGGCAAACAATTCAAGCCTAGGTGAGTCATACACTTTAGATTTCAAGCATCTTGTTAGCAAAGATGATATTTTTATATGAAAACTAAATAGCCTGCCATGTGTACTAGCTGAGTCAGATGGAAAATATCCCTCTTCTATACTAAAGTTCTGGAATGTAGAAAAGACCAAGATATTTTCTTTTATAAATTTATTTTTATTTATTAGTAGTGTATGTTAGCAATCATAGTAATTATATTCATGTTGGGGAATTGATACACATATCACGTCATGATCACTTTACACTCCTTCCCACAGTCGGCTTCCTCCCTTCTTCCCCAGATCCCCTTCTCATCTCCACAAAATCTACCTACCTGTTTCCTATTGTCATTTTTTTATTTTGCTCTTTAAATTAATTACATTGGGCTTCTCATGTAAGAGAAACCATGCAATATTTAACCTCTGATTTATTTTCCTGAAATGACTTGTTTTTATGACTGAGTTGAATTCTACTGTGTATGTATACCACATTTTCTTTATCCATTCATGCATTGATAAATATATAGTTCACTTTCATAATTTATCTATAGTGAATGGTGCTGCTATAAACATGAATATGCTGTACCCATGGGTATCACTGTAGTATTATGACTTTCACTCTTTCAGGAGATACCCAGATGGGGTATAACTAAGTCAAGTGGAATTTCTATTTTTAGCTTTTTTGAGGAATTGCCATACGGATTTCATAATGGTTGTACTACTTTACATTCCCACTAACAATGTTAAAGAGTTCCTTTTTCATACAACATCGGAGTTTGCTGTTTTTTGAGTCCTTGATGATGGCTACCCTAACTGGAGTAAGATGGAATCTATGTTGTTTTGATTTGTAGTTCTCTAACAGCCAAAGATGCTGAAATTTTTTCATGTACTTACTAGCCATTTGTATTTCTTTTGAGAAGTGTCTATTCACTTCACAAGAGATAAGGTGCGTTCAGGGTGGTATGGCCACAAATGTGTCTATTCATTTCAACTGCCCATTTTTTGTTGGGTCTTTTATTTGAGGGATCAAAATTTTCTGAGTTCTTTCTATATCCTAGATATTAGTTCTCTGTTCAAGGAGTGGGTGACAAAAACATTTTTCCATTCTGTAGGTTGTCTCTTCACTCTTTTGGTTATTTCCTTGACTATACAGAAACTTTTTAATTAGATATAATCCCATTTGTTGGTTCTTGGTATTAGATCTTGGCAATTAGGGTTTGGTTCAGAAAGTCCTTACCTATGCCTATCTTTAAGATTTTACCTTCCAGCACAAAAAGTGTTTCTATTTTTATACCTAGGTCTTTGATACACTGGATTTAAATTTATTATATAGTTAGAAATATGGGTCCGGATTCATTTGTCTGAGTGTAGATAAACAATTTCTTTAGCACCAGTTGTTAAAGTCTCCTTCTTTTCCTTAGTGTATGTATTTTTGTTCCCTTTATCAAAAATCACATGGATGAAAGTGCATAAATTGTTCCTGCCTTTTAAACTCTACTCCACTGGTCAGTATGTTTATTTTTATGCCAGCACCATGCTGTTTTTATTACTGTGGATTTGTAGTATAACTTGAAATATGGGACTGAGATGCCTCCTGCTTTCCTCTTTTTTGCTCAGGATTATTTTAGCTATTCTTAGTTTCTTCTGGTTTCATATGAAGAATTCTATTGCTATTTTGATTGGAATTGGGTTAAACCTATGTATCAGTTCAGGAATTATGGCCATTTTGACAATATTGATTCCACCTATTTAGAAACAGTTTTTTTTTCTTTAGACATAGACTCACTATGTAGTCCAGGCTGGCCTTGAACTGGCTATGTGACCCAGGCTGGCCTCAAATTCTCAAGTTATCCTCTTGCTTCAGCCTTTCAAGTGCTGGGATTACAGGCATGCCCCATCACACCTGGCTTCATTTTCTAATGTCCTCTTCAGTCTAGTTTTTTAGAGTACTATAATTTTCATTATTGAGGTTTTCTAACCTTGGTCAAGTTAAGTCCTAGATATTTAATGCTTTTAGGCTACTGTGAACAGACTTATTTTTATGACTTCTTTCTAGGTGATTTCATCGCAGGTATACAGAAATATTAATGGTTTTTGTGTGTTAACTTTGTGTACTGCCACTTTGCTAAATTTATTAGTTCTAAGAGTTTTCTGGTGGAGTTTTGGATATTCTATGTAAAGGATTATTTTGTCTACATATAAAGATAGTTTGATTTCTTCTGTTTTATTCAGATTCCTTTTTATCTTTTTATTTAGCTTGATGTACTATTTTGAACAAGAGTGATGAGACTGGGCACTCTTATTCCTCATTTTATAGGCAATGCATTCAGTTTTTCTCCATTTAGTACGACAGGGTTTTTCATAAATTGTTTTTATCAGTTTAAAGTGAGATCTTTTTGTACATATTTTTGTCAGAGTTTTTACCATCACTGGATATTAGAATTTGTCAGAGGCTTTTTTTTACATTTATTGGGATGATCACATGACTTTTTTTATCCTTCTGTTTTTGTCATATATTAGATTTATTTATATATGTGTGTTAGCCATTCTTGCATCTCAGGAATAAAGTCAACTTGTCATAATGTATGACTTTTTTATTTTTATTTTTTAAAATTTTATTTTAAAGAGAATAAAACCAAAGCAAAATAAAAAAGAATAAAGCCAATCAAACCAGTGAAAGTGATACAGAACTTCAAAACAAGAGAATAGGAAATTAACAATGACTACCAGAATATCTCTTGGTATCTTCAAAATTACTGCTTAGAGCATCAGACATAGTAAAATCAGACAAAACAGAACAGAATAAAACCAATCCAAACAACACTGAATAAAACAAAACAATAAAATGGAACAAAACAAAACAGTGAGAACAATGATGAATTTCAAAAACAAGATGGAAGGAAATCCCCATAGTGGCTATATTGCATTTTGTTATCCTCTTAATCAACGCTCAGACTACTGGCTTTAGGCCTGCAAAGTCAAACAATACAGACATTAAGTTGTTTTTGTACCTCAGTTGCTAAGAACTCAGCCTGTGTTCCTCTGAATCAGCAGGCTGCTTATTGGGCGAGGGGGCAGTGTTTTTGTCTCCCAGTCTGCATGCTGGTTGGCTCATGGGGAGGGCGAATTGGCTTCTTGTTTCTCCTGACAGGACCCACATAGCTTCTGCTGATTCATGGGATGGATGAATTGGCTTCTGTATGAACTTTTTAATGATTTGTTACATTCTGTTTGCAAATATATTCTTGAGGATTTTTGCATGTATCTTCGTTAAGGAAATTGGCCTGTAGTTTTCTCTTTTGTTGAGTCTTTGTTCAGTTTGAATATCAGCGAAACTCTTTCTTCCAGAAATGAGTTCTTCAGTGTTCTTTCCTTTTCAATTTCATGGAAGAGTCTGAGGAATATTGACATTAGTTCTTCTCAGAAGTTCTGGCAAAATTCAGTAGCAAATCCCATCTGGTCCTGGGTTTTTTAGTTAATAGGGATTTTATTAGTGCCACTATTTCATTGCCAATTATGAGTCTATTCAGGGTTTTTATGTCTTCTCAGTTCAATTTTGATAATTTATGTATGTCTAGAAATGTATCCATTTCTTCTAGATCTGTGATGGGGAACCTATGACACATGTGTCCCAACGAGCACACAGAGCTCTCTCTGCAATGATGTATGAGTTGTTTTTTCTAAACTAAAACCTCAGTATTTAGATTTAATTGCAGTGTTGGTACTTTGCAATAACTAAGTGGGCTTTAGGTTGTAGTTTGGGCACTTAGTCTCTAAAAAGTTTTGCCATCACTGTTCTATATTCTCCAATTCATTAGAATATAAATTGTCAGAGTACTTTTCTTATTGTCTGGACTTCATCACTGTCCGTGATGGTTTTGCCATTTTCATTTCCAATAGCATTGGTATGAGTCTTTTCCTTCCTTCTTTTGGTAAATTTGGCTAGGGATTTGTCAGTCTCATTTATACTTTCAAAGAACCAACTCCTGACTCACTGATCCTTTGCTCTATGTTTTTCTTCTCAACTCCATTAATTTCTATTCTGATCTTTTTAATTTCTTTCCTCTACAATTTTTGGATGTGTATTGCTGTTGTTTTTCAGGACATTAAAATGCATCATGAGATTATTTATTTGGGTTTGCTGTATTTTTTAATGTGAACATTCACTGCTATAAACTTTCTTAGAATTGCTTTTATTGGGTCACTAGGTTTTGGTGTGTTGTGATTCCACTATTATTTAATGCTAGGAACTGCATAATTTCTTCCTTGATGTCTTCTGTGACCCACTGATTATTCAAAATGTTGAAATTAACCCCCTATGTTTGCATAATTTTTGTGATTTATTTGCTTTTGATTTCTGCTTTAATTCCACTATGATCTGATAGTATATAAGAGATTACTTCAATTTTTTTGTATTTATTTAAGCAGGTTTTTGGCTTAAGATAGGGTCTATTTTAAAGTCATGTTTACTACTGAGAAAAATTTATCTTCTGTTGTAGTTGGATGAAACACTTCATAGATATTTGTTAAGTCCATTTGATCAACTCTGATAGTGCTTTGTTGAATTTTTTTTGTGAGAATGTGGTGTTGAAGTCCCCTGCTAAGATTGTATTGATGCCTGTCTGTCCTTTTATGCTCAATAATTGTTGTTTTATGAATTTGGGTGCACAGGTGTTTGGTTCATATATATTTTCAATGTTATTTCTTCCTGTTGAATTATTCCTTTTACCAGCATATAGTGACCTTGTTTGTCTCTCCTGATCAATTTTGGCTTGAAGTTCACCTGTTTGAAAATAGGATAGCCACCCCTGCTTCCTTTTAGGCTCCAGTTGCCTTCAGTATCATCTTTTATACTTTCATTTTTAGTCAGTGTTTTGTGTGTGTGTATGTGTGTGTGGATGGAATGCATCTCTTACAAACAACATACATTTGAATTTTGTTTCTTGATCCAATTTGCCAGTTGGTGTCTTTGATCAGAGAGTTAAATCTATTTATCTCAAGTGCTATTATTAGAAACCATTTACTGAATCCTCTCATTGCATTATTTTTCCAGAGTGCATTCTTTTATTTTTTTCCTTTCATTTAACTGCTCTCCAAGTTAGATGCATTCATTCTTTTGTCTCTGTGGTGATGTTAGCCTCACTGCCTCTGTTAAGGATCCCTTTGAGTACTTTCTCTTATGCTGGTTTGGTGGTCGTGAAATTTTTTTTAGGTTCTTTTTTCATGAAAACTCTTAATTTCTCTATAAATTCTGAGGAAAAATTTTTCAGGATATAATAATTAAGTCTAGCAATTATTTTCTTTTAGGGCTTGGAAAATTGTGCTTCATGCTCTTCTGGCCTTTAATTTTGTGCTGCAAAATCTGCTGCTATTTTTTTTTTTTGTATTATATTTTTTCTAACTCCTTTTAGTATTTTCTTGTTATGCTAAATTTCTGGGATTTTGGCTGTGAGCTATTCTTTGTCATGGACCTATTCTTTTGGAAATTATTTTGGTATGATTTCAGTGGTCCTTACATCAAAAATCTAGCTAGCAAATGGATAAAAAGGGAAGTAAAGGATGGTGCTGAAGGTATTTGTAGGTCATGCTTTCCCTCTCTTCCTTCCATATTCCATTAGTTAGAATTTAGTCATTCAACTTAAAGGAAGGCTAAGAAATGCATTTGAATTATGATCCCAAGAGCATTGAAAACTAGATTTGGTGGGCAACTGGTTTGTATTTGTCATGTGGGTGTTTCAGGGGAGGAATGAAGAATATCCACACGATGTAGGGAAAACTACTAGGGTTGTGGTAGATTAACTAATGGTCCACTTGCAACACCCAGCTGAACTGAATCAGTGTGTTTCTGGGTGTGGAAGGCTCACCTGAGGATTGTTACCACCAGCATAAAAGGAGAAATGGAAGGGAAGATGGTATGCTATTGATTCTCCTGCAGAAGCTTCTCACACTGGTTTTCTTGATATGAACTCAGCTATTGTCATCATCAGAGAAACTCGGGTCCTTGCTGTCACTGAAGATGGCTGCTGTTCTCTTCAGGGGAACTCTAATCCTTACCTTGAATGTTGCTTCCTGGTTCCAGTGCGGATCCCTCAGCTTGCTGGCACAGATCCTTCATCCCTCTGGTGCAGGCTTTCTAGCTCCCACCACTGACATTTGGGCCTTCCCAGTGTAGATCCTTGTTACGGACTTGCATGAGACATTGTTGTGGACTCTAGGCTTCCGTCTGGATTTGTGGAGGACCTTGTCATGGCTCTAGGTCTTCAACTGTAGTCACCCAGGACATTGCTGTGAGATCCAGGCATTTAGCTGGATTCTAGTGTGTAGACAGATCTCTTGCACGATTCTGCATTTGAATTTTTGGATGAATATTATAAAATAATCCTATACATTATGTGTCCTGTATTAATTCTATTTCCTTGCAAACCCTGACTATGACAGAGTACACGACCTACTACATCAATGTTGCCTTCAGGTCCTGTTTCCTCAGACTGGTTTTTTCGCTGCTCATATTTTCAATCGAATTTTTCATATGCAGGATTTCTTAATTGCTTTTCATCATCTCTAATTTGGTCACTCATATCTAACTCTGTGTTCTTTAATTCAATCAACTTTTTGTTTGTGTCTTCTTTAAACCTCTTGAACATTTATTAATTAACTCATATATCTATTTACATTCTTTTTGAGCTCCCGAACATTTTCTGTATTTGCTTATTAATTTATTCTTTGTTCTTTTCAAACATTTTAGCTACTTTGTTTTTGAGTTCATTGCCTGAAACTTCCTCCACTTTAGCGCCCTTGAGAGTGGCCAAGCTTTTTGGAAGTTGAGAGTTTTGGGGAGTTGAGAGTTTTTGGAAGCATCTAGTTACCTTGTTTCCTCAAGTTTCTATTGTTTCTGTGATGATGATTAAAGATAATTTAGGGTAGAAAACTCTGTCACTACTGTGAGTACCTCTTTAAATTACTGTATGTCGCCCTGTGATGTGATCTTAAGCTTTGGTTATGGTTTGGTGTTCAGGCATACTCAAGGTAGTAGGATCAGTTCTTGTCACCACAAATCACAAAAGTAAAGAGTACTCTCAGTCCTATTAATACTTCAGTCAGAATTCAAGTAGTGTGCTCTTCCCCCTTAGATCAAATATAAAGAAACCTTGTCTTCTGACACTTGTGTGGGGCCAAGTGTCAATGCTTTATGGTTGTGACAAGTAGGTTGGGTGTATTAACTGGTGCTCAAGCTGGTTCCCCTCAAACATGTTCTCTTGCTTACCAATGAGTGGAAGAGCTGGGGCATCTGAACAATCTACCAAGACTGCTTCTCATTTTTGTGCATGCAGAGGTGTCCCAGGTTTGAAGTGTGTTCCTATGGGCATGACTAGCCTGAGGTGCTTTGTTTTGCCTTATGCAAGGGCATCTTCTATTGTATCAGAGAGAAGAAGGGCACAACTGAGTCAGTCAAGTGCCCAGGTTTCCACTAACCTCTGGAGGGGCTGCATTGATCTCTGCCCCCTTGTCTCTGCAGTAATTCCCAAGACAGCTTATGTCTGCTCTTTCTATGCCTCTCTGGCTGAATGTGCTGTGCAATAAATTTTTTAATGTAAGAGAAAAGAGACACAGAAAAAAAAAAAAGCAAAAGAGACAAACAAAACAAGAACAGCAAATCCAATACAATAACAGTATAGGTTTATAAAAAGAGATGACAGGAATTGGACAATGGTTGTAATATTGCGTATCATTACCTTCCAAAGGGTTGTTTAGATTAACAGATACAGACATGTAAAATTGATCTAATAATATGTTTATTAACTGTTCTTTTCCAATAAGTAATACATTTAATACTATAGTCATTTTAGTTATCTTATGTATGTGTGTGTGTATATATATATATATATATTTATGTCTTTTTCCTTTTCCCTTCCTTCTTTCCTCCTTTCCCGTACCCCAGTTGCTTTTCTTCTTTGAGCAGTTTCTTACCCTTACACAGTATTTATTGTAGATTTTGGATCGTATATACTTTTTCAGTTGCTTACACTAGGGAGACAATAGAGTATTTATACATGTAAGTTTGATTTATTTCACTTATGAGTATGGTCTCAAGTCGGGTCCGTTTACTGATAAAAGTCTTGATGCAGTCTTTCTTGATAGCTGAGTAGTACTCCATTGAATAAAAATACATCTTTTTTATCCATTCCCTGATTGATGGGTACTTGGGTTGTTTCCAAAATTTGGCTATCACAAATTGTGTTGCTATAAACACGGATGCACATATATCACTGTGGTATGATATTTTCATTTCTTCTGGGAAAATGCCCAGAAGTGGAATAGCTGGGTCAAATGAAATTTCTAATCTTAGCTTCTTGAGGAATCTCCACACTGATTTCCACAGTGGTTGCACCAGTCTACACTCCCATCAAGAGTGGAGAAGTGTTCCTTTTCCCCCACAGCCCCTTTGGCATTTGTTATTAGTTGATTTTAGCCATTCTTGATCTTAGCCATTCTTTCATGGGTGCGATGGAATCTCAGTGTTGTTTTAATTTGCATTTCCTGAATGACAATTGGTGTTGAACATTTTTTCATATATTTATTTTCCATTTGTATTTCTTCATCTGAGAAGTGTGTATTCATCTCAGATACCCATTTTTGGATTGGGTCCTTGAATTTGGGGGCCTGATTTTTTTTTAATTCTTTATCTGTTTTAGATAGAAGTCCTTTGTCTGGGTGACAGTTGACTAAGATATTTTCCCAGTTCATGTGTTTTCTTTTCACTCTGTTGGAGATTTCTTTTGACATGCAAAAACTTTTTAATAAGATGAGATCCCAGTTGGTGATTCTGGGAAGCATTTCCCATGCAGTTTGATTTTTGTTCATGAACTCTGTGCCTAGTCCTATGTCGTCAAGATTTTTACCTACTTTGTCTTCCAGCAGATTTAGTGTCTCTGTTTTAATATTTAGATCTATGATCCATTTTGACTTTAGTTTAGTGCAAGGTGACAGACATGGATCCAGTTTTAGTTTTCAGCATATGGAAAGCCAGTTTTTCCAGCATCACTTATTAAAGAGGCTATCTTTCTTCCTTTGTATATGTTTGGCCACTTTGTCAAAAATGAGGTGGCTGAGTGTGTTTGTAGTTGTGGCTGTATCTTCTACGCTAGTCCACTGGTCTTCCAGGTCTGTTTTTATTCCAGTACCGTACTGATATTATCACAGTAGCTTTATAATATAATTTCAAGTTGGGGATTGTGATGCCTCCTGCCTTACCTTTGTTGGTCAGAATTGCCTTTGCCATTCTAGATCTCTTCTGGTTCCAGATGAACTTTAGGTATTAATTCTCTAGCTCTGTGAGGAACACAAGTGGTATTTTGATTGGAATTGCCTTAAATCTGTGTAAAAATTTTGGGATAATGGTCATTTTCGCAATGTTTGTTTTTTCTATCTGTGAATAGGGAATATCTTTCTATTTTCTGAAATCTTCTTTGATTTCCTTTTTCAGAGTAATGTATAGATCTTTCATTTCCTTTGTTAGATTGATTCCTAACTATTTCATTTTTTTGGATGCTACAATGAATAGTGTGCTTTCCCTTATTTCTCTCTCAGTGAATTTGTTGTTTCTGTATAAGAGTGCTATTGGTTTTTGAGTGCTGACCTTGTATCCAACTACATTACTCAATTTGGTCATTATATCTAGAAGTCTTTCAATGGATTTTTGGGGGTCTTCTATGTAGAGTATTATATCATCTGCAAACAATGATAATTTAACTTCTTCCATTCCTATCCTTATTCCCTTTGTTTCTTTGTCTTGTCTAATTGCTCTGGCTAATATTTCCAACACTACATTGAATAGGAGTGGTGATAGTGGACAGCCTTGTCTTGTTCCTGATTTTAGAGTGAATGCTTTCAGTTTTTGACCATTCAGTGTGATGCTGGCTGTTGTTTTGCCACATATGGCTTTTATTAGATTGAAGTAGAGACCATCTATTCTGATTTTCTGTAGGGTTTTTATTATGAATGAATGTTGAATTTTGTCAATTTTTTTTCTGCATCTGTTAAGATGATCATGTGATTCTTATCCTGGGCTCTGCTGATATGCTGTATCATGTTTATTGATTTGCATATGTTGAACCATCCCTGCATTCCTGAGATGAATCCTACTTGATCATGGTGTATAATCTTCCTAATAAATTGTTGCATTCTATTTGCCAGTATTTTATTGAGGATTTTTGCATCTGTGTTCATTAAGGAGATTGGCCTGTAATTTTCTTTTTTGGTTGGGTTTTTCTCTGGTTTTGGTATGAGTGTAATACTTGCTTCCAGGAATGAGTTAAGGAGACTTGCTTTGCTTTCAATTTTATTGAACAGTTTGAGGAGTGTTGGTATTAAGTCTTCCCTAATTTTTTTGTACAATTCAGCAGTGAAACCATCAGGACTTGGGCTTTTCTTCATTGGTAAAGTTCTAATTACATTTTCAATTTCATTAACTGAAATTGGGTTACTCAGCAGTTTTACATCTTCTTGATTCAGCTTTGGTAATTCAATTGTTTCTAGGAATCTGTCCATTTCTTTTGTGTTATCAAACCTATGGGAGTAAAGGTTTTCAAAGTAGGTATTAATGATCTTATGTATTTCTACAAGGTCTGTAGTGATTTTATCCTTTTCATTTCTTATTGCATGGATTTGAGTTTTTTCTTTCCTCTTTTTGATAAGGTTGTCTAGGGGCCTATCGCTTTTATTTATTCTTTCAAAGAACCATTCAATTAACTAATTCTCTGTATTGTCTTCTTAGTTTCACTGGCAATAATTTCTGCTCTGATTTTTATAATTTCCTCCCTTCTTTTGGCTTTGGATTTGACTTGCTCTTCTTTTTCTAGAAGTTTGAGGTGCAGCATTAAGTTGTTTATGTGTGTTCTTTCCATTTTTCTGATGTGGGAGTTTAGTGCTATGAATTTCCCTCTGAGAACTGATTTCATTATGTCCCACAGGTTCTGGTAATTTGTATTTGCATTTTCATTCAATTGTATATATTGTTTAATTTCTTATTTAATTTCGTCTATGACCCATTGGTTGTTTAAGAGAGTGTTACTTAATTTCCATGTATTTATGGGGTCCTTGTGGGGGTTTTTTGTCATTAATTTCCAATTTTATTGTGGTATGTTCAGATAATACACATGAAATTCTTTCAGTTCCTTTGCATTTACTTAAGCATGTTCTGTGGGCTAGTATATGATCTATTTTACAGAATGATCCATGTGCAGCTGAGAAGAATGTGTATTCTGATGTTGTTGGGTGAAACACCCAGTATACATCTACTAGGTTCATTTGTTCACAAGTTTGATTCAGTTCTGTTATTTCTTTGCTGATTTTTTGTTTGGTTGTTCTGTCTCTTTGTGATAATGGGGTGTTAAGGTTCCCCATTATAACTGTATTATTGTTTATTTGGTTTTTCATGTCTATTAAGATTTATCTTACATAGTTGGGTGCTCCCATATTTGATGCATATATATTTATGATCATAATCTCTTCCTCTTGAAGTTTTCCCCTAACAAGTATGTAGTATAGTGACCTTCTTTATCTCTTTTGATCATTCTTGGTTTGAAGTTCACATTGTCTACGAACAAAATAGCTACCACTGCTTTTTACTGGGCTACTGTTGCATGAAGTATTGTTTTTCATCCTTTGATTTTTAGTCTGTGAATTTCCTTTTGAGTTAAATGTGTTTCTTGTACACAGCATATTGTTGGATTTTGTTTCTTAATCCTTTGAGCCAGTCTGTTTCTTTTTATTCATGAGTTGAGACCATATATATTGATTGATATAACTGATTTGTACTGATTTATCACTGTCATGTTATCTCTCTGTTGTTGATTTTTTAATTTTTCTGTTCAATTTTTTGCCCTGCTTAGTGGTTTCCTTTTGCTGTTGTTCTTGAGATTGTAGTTATCTTTGTCTCTTTCTAGAGTGTGTTTCAGTACTCTTTGTAGTGTTGGCTTGTTGGCCATGAATTCCTTCAGTTGTTCTTTGTTGTGGAAGTATCTTAACTCTCCATAATTTTTTAAAGATAATTTTGCAGGCTACATTAATCTGGATTGACAGTTGTTTTCTTTCAGGATTTGAAATACTTCACTCCAACTTGTTCTTGACTTGAAAGATTGTGTTGAAAAGTCTGCCATGATTCTGATAGACTTTCCTTTGTAGGTGATCTGTTTCTTTTCTCTGACAGCTTTTAGTATTTTGTTCTTGTGCTGTATTTCTGATGTCCTAATAATTATATGTTTGGGTGAAGATTTATTTCAGTTATGGTTAATTGAGGTTCTGTATGCCTCACTTACGTGTATATCAGATTCTCTTCCCGTGTTTGGAAAATTTTCTGCTATTATTTCTGCAAATAGTCTTCACAGGTAATTTGTGTTGACCTTTGCTTTTTCATTTATGCCTACCAATCTTACATTGTTTCTCTTTGCATCATCTTGTAGCTGTTGAAATGCTGTTTCCTAGTTCATTATTTTTAAGAGATGTTTTCTTTCATGATCGTAAGCTCCCATGGTGTCTTCAAGGTCTGAGACTCTATCTTCAGCCTCATTCAAGTGGTTGCACCAGTTTTCAATGAAAGTTTTAATTTCCTGAATATCCCTTTGAATCTGTTTCATACATTCTAATTCTGTCTTATTTTGTTCATTCAAAGTTTCCATCATTTTCTTATGTTTATCTACTTTTTATCTAGATCTTCTTTAGATACACACAGCATTTCTTTTGTGATGTTTGTCATTTCACTTTTTACCTGAGAGATTATTTCTGATCTGATTTCCTCTATAGTTTTAAGACATTGTTTCTTTATTTCCATTGCTATCATTTTAGAAAATTTAGTTGTGTGATTTCCAGTGTGTTCCATTTCAGTGTCTCTTGGGTTTGTTCTCAGTGGGCTGGAGAACTGAGACTGCATCTTGCTCTTTCATTTTGTCATTTTCCTCAGGGACCTGTGTGGCTGGCCAGTCTCCCAATGGATTGCACTGGAATGCTGCACTGGGTAGAGCTTTAATCCTCCAATATTCCCATGGATAGCTGGGGCACACCTCTGAACTCCTTGTACTCTGTGGTCTGTGAGGCTGGCCATGTGTTCCACTGATGTACTTACTGTGCTGGGTTGCTCTGGGATGCTGGGCTGGGCAGAGCTTGGATCCTCCCTGCAGCTAGCAAGGGCACACCCCCAGAGTGTGTCATCATGGTCTAGAACCTGGCTGAGTGGAGTTCATAACTTCTGCACCCCAGGTAGCTAGCAGGGATGCACCCCCGGTGTGTGGCACTGGAGCCTTGCACCTGGCTAGGTGGAGTTCAGAGCCTCCAGGACCCAGGTAGCTAGCAGGGATATACCACCAGTGTGTCACTGGGGCCTAGCACCTGGCTAGATGGAGTTGCAAACCTCCAAAACCCAGGCAGCTATCAGGGACGCACTCCCAGAGTGTGTCATTGGGGCCTTATGCTGGACTGGGTAGAGTTCAGAACCTCCAGGGTCCAGGTGGCTAAGTGGAGTGTACCCCAGTAGTGTGGCACTGCTGGGACCTTGCATCTGGCCATGAGGGGTTCAGAGCCTCTGGAGTGCAGGGCTAGCCAGAGCGTGCCACTGGCATATGGTGCCAGGGCCTTGCTCTGGCTGGGCAGAGTTTGGAACCTCCAACACCTGCTGTGTGACTAGCTGGGCCACTCCCCTGAACTATGGAGCTGGAGCCTCATGCTCTGATGGACAGATCTCAAATTCTCCAAGACCTGTCAGCTATGCTGGTTGCTCCCTGATGAGTGGCTCTAGGGATCTAGGCTGGTCTGGGCTTGGTACCTCTGTGACCTGTGAAGCTGGTTGGATGTTCCCCTGATGGACTGCACTGGAACACTGAGCTAGGCAGAGCTCGGATCCTCTGTGCAGCTAGCCTGTCCAATAAATTCTGACCATAGCATTCTCTCTGGCTTTCCACTCATGCCAAATTTTTTCTGTGCCTCACAATGAGTATCTGGCCCCAAAATTCAGTAGCACTGGATGATCAGTAAAAGAGGCACTAATGTTTAGAATTCAGTAGTGTTTGGGAAGGAGCACACATAGGTGCAGAACTTAGCAGCTTTTGCTCGGTGGTGGGAGTGATCCTGTACAGGTAGTGAACTCCACTGCATTCATACAGAAGGGCAAAGAGAAGGGCAGTCAATGGGCAGAATACCATGAGCACAGAGCTCAGCAGCATTTGGGGCATGTCAGGAGAGTGTCCACTTTGGCACCTCTCCAGTGTCTTTTATCTACTCCTTTATCACATCAGTCACAGTTGATGCTTCTTCCTGTGACTCACTATCCTACAACCATGTCCTTGTTCCTTTCTGTCCAAGGATCATCAGTCCTAATTCATTCACCACCTTCTGAGTAATTCTCTGGTTTATGCTTTCTTTAGTGCTCCGATCTGAGGAGGCCCTCTCTTTCAAGTACCTTGCTCACTGCACTCCTTCTCCCAGTAAGAAAAAGGGACAAGTAAGTATTGGGTGGTGACTGCTAGTCTAGTTGTGATTCACAGCAGACAGGGATTTGCTGCTGCACTTGGCTTCTCTGATGGGAGTAGGGAGTGGGTTAGATCTTTTCCGAGAGTGGGGCCCAGGCTAGAAGCAGTTCCAGGATTGAAAGGCAGCCCTGATTCTTTTTCTAAACACCTTTGATACTGGAGTTATTCTGTTGGGCTTCTTCAAGTTGCCTTCCCTATGTTTGATTTTTCATTCACACCCTATTTCTGGGTACCTGTGGATCTCAGTGAGCTTCTTCTCAGCATCTCATGAACACCGCTGCCTCTAGCCTGCTATGATGTGTTTCCTCCTAAGATGTCACTTAAGAAGCAGCTTTACAACCTACTCAGACACTCGTATGGTAGAATTACTTCTTCAAGACTGTGCTACATAAATCAAATAAGGAAAGACCTTGACAGGAATCTTTTGAAAGCAAATTTTCATGCACTATTTGCGCATTACCTGTGAAATGAATTAAAACTCACTAAATATGTGAAATACTAAAATTATTCTTATTTTAATGTAATCTTTGATGATTCAGAAGGCACATTAGGATCAGAATGTTCAAGGTTGGCACTGGGAACATCAGTTATTATATTGAAACTGCATAACAATGCTGGTTAGAAATATCTGTTAGTAAAGTTTACTTTGTGAAATACCACTGAGACTTCTGTTTCTGGCTATAAGAAACTGACTTGTTGCAGATAAATTTTCTTACCAAGAATCAATGAAAAAGGTGGATAAATTTTTTTAAATTTATTTGAATACTATCAAAGTAGGTTTAAGACCATGATGCAAATGAAAGCCTAAAGTAAATTCAACATTCTACATACTTCTGCTTGAGCAACTCATTGATTCATTAGTGTCATTGGTGGAGAGAATAAAACAATGTGGAAAAAGTAACTGCTAAGAAACAGAGAATATGAGCAGAGGTTTCAGCAATTTCACAGAACTAAGAAGATAAAAATTAGAGACCAAGGCTAGCCAAAGTACAGAACCTAGAAAACACAGACTTTCATTGACCTTGAAAGACTATGACCTACAAGTATGGCCAAAGTGAATCTAGAGCAGAACTTACAAAGCATAAAACTCACTTCTAATTGAAGTAAAATGATTTTATACTCTAATTGCTTACTAGAAGCTAAAGAAAAATTTTCCAGACTTTAACACCATTTGAATTTCCAGTACAATATAGAGTAAATACAAAGAAAACTACACATAGTTGTGTCATTGTAAGACTACTGAAAAGCAAAGATAGAGAAAAATTTTAAACAGCTAGAGTAAACAGGTCACATTATCTTGAAAAGTATAACAGTAAGACTTATTAATGACTTTTCCAACAGGAAAAATGAAATCTAGAAGACAATAGAAATTGTTGATAATGTGCTAATGAAAATAATTGCCAATCAGAATCTCTTACAATATAGGGGAATGCAGTACAGGAAAGAATCTCACAAACGGTGCTGGACCACTTGGATACCTACATTGAGAAGAGTATATTTTGAACCCTCCTGCATAAAAACCACTTCCAGGTGGATTGCAGATCTAAATGTCAAAGGGAAATTTTTTCATGGTTTCTGAGTAGGCAATTATTCCCTAAACAGGATATAAAAAGGACCAACTAAAAAGAAAACAATTGACTGATTGCATAGATTAAACTTTAGAACTTCTTTTCATCAAAAGACATCATTAAGAGTATGAAAGAATAAATCACAGAGTAGGTAAGGATTTTGCAGTTGATATGATTGAAAAGAACTCATATACAATGAATTCGGCTGATTCCAAGGAACACAGGAAAACTTCAAGACAAAGAAGCAAAATACAATCTCAGATCGCTACCCATAAAAAACAAATTCAGGAAACATAGAGATAGTAGAAATTAGAGATCACACACCTGAAATTTCTGAAAATATAACAACTTAAGTAAAGAAACAACTTAGTTCTTGTATCGTTTGGTTAATTTTACGTGCCTATGTCTGATGGTCTGGACAGCTATTTTGAAGATAACAAGAGGCATTGGGGTAGCCATTATTAACTTCCTATTATCTTGTTTTGAAGTTTTGTAATGTTTTCATTGTTTTGTTTGGTTTGCTCTTATTCTGTTTACTTTTGTCTGATTTTATTATGTCTGATGATGCAAGCAATTATTTTGAAGATAAGATATTCTATGTTGATTTTCTATTATCTTGTTTTGAAGTCTTGTCTTGCTTTCATTGCTTTGTTTTGATTGACTTTATTCTGTTTTATTTTGTTTGGTTTTACTCTCTTTAAAGCAAAAACAAAAAATCAAGTCAAGTCTACAAAGCTACTAAAAAAGAACATCTAGTAAATAATTTGACTGTCATTTTGTAATTGGCTATCCAAAGGCCAGTTTTCAAATGAAAAAGTCCTGTACCTCATCAGTCCTTATCAGGGAAACACAGAATGAAAACTCAATACTCAGTAGAATATCTTCAGTGATTTAAAAAAAAAACAGGCAATAGCAACTGTTAAAAAAAATATGAAATAATGGAAAACTTTTCCCAAATAGTGAGAATGAAAACTCTTTGGTAATGTAGAAGACACTGTTGATATCTGCCTGTATCTTCTCAGCACTTACTATTCCTGCTTTCCCTAGTTTGTTGGTTCTAATAGAAAACACTCACAAGCCTTTGAGAATTTCCTGTAGGTACCACAATGCCAGAACTGGCTTAACTTGTGCACAGGACAGACAAAAAGAGATGGACAGTTTAATAACCCCTGGGATACTTCCTCAATCAATTAACGATGAGAGTTTAATAAGGAGATACTCTAACACTTCACCTCTCAGTTAGGATAATTCTGAGTTGTACCCTGTACTTCCTTCCAGAGTTTCCTGTAAGACTGAATCTTGGTTGCCTGCACCAGAGAGCTGCTCAATAATGATAAAGTGATTTTAGACTCATTTCTTCTAGGCATTTCAAGGAGTTTCATTTATCTTGGACATGTTTCTGAAGCTAATTTTTTGGTTTAATATTCCTATACCACAGAGATAGTAATGTTCCATGTTTCATACCCACATGTGGTACAGGCCTGAAGTCTCTAATGTCTCATGGACAACTTACAGCTCTCTTGGACAAACAGCAAGCTTCTTATTTTATCATCATTTTGTTTTATTTTCCCTGATCAAAAGTTTTTAGATTTATTTTATTTACAAGGTTACAGGTTTGGCACAAATTCTCTCCCAGTATCGCTCAAGTCCAAGCTTGTGTCTTTGATTCCCAGACCCTAGTCTCCAAGCCCATGTCTGATCTCAAACTCATTTAGACAGTGGTATCACTTTCTGATTACTCCTTTGGCTTCAATTTTTCCCTCATTTTTGCCACATCAGGATTTCTCTTTCTTTTCTCAGCTCAACAATTATGGTAGAAGCTGTTGACTCTTACCTTTTCCATATTAACTCTACAGGCTGAAAGCTACCTATTGCATTTCTGTTTTCTGCCTGAGGGGATTATATTTGGCTTTCAAGCACAATCAACCTGAAGGTAGGCTATGAATGCCAGAAAATTAATTTCCTCCCTCCTGCTTCCACTCAAGGCTTACCCTAACGATTACAAGTGAAGAGTTAGTGGAGAAATATATTAGTTTTTCACCCCTTAGTTGGGATAACTCAGCCATAGACATAAACCATTAAGCACCAGTCTCTCAGTGTGGTAACTTGTCTGATAATATACCACATAAAGGTGATTTTTCATTTTCTTACTTCCATTTCCACCCACAGCGTTTCATGGGACCACAGTTTAAATGCACTATTACCACTCAAATCCTTGTCTTAGAAAATGCTTGTGAGGTATAAGTAACATTAACCAAAGCAAATCACATGTGTAGCCATGACACAGAAATTTATCTTCTGAGTATACATACATTGAAAATGCATTTAATATTTGCTCAATAGCCTGTACACAAATATCTATAGGAGTATATAATGTTCCATGATAGCAGCAACCCAAATGTCTATCAACCATAAAATGATGAATAGATAATGATATATTCATACAACAAAGTGTTAACATCAAAGTGAATGAATTGCCACTAAACGTAATGACACCAATGAATCTTGCTAATATGTTGAGTGAAAGGAGTGAGACTCAAGGGTATAAATCTTGTTTAATTCAATTGATTATATAATACTTTATTAGTGCTGTATCATTATTGGTACAATAAAATGAAACTCAGAGTATAAAGTATAATAAATAGAAAGTTAAATATCTTATACCATCATCTGAAAAAAATAGATTTAATTTTCATTTTCTTCCCCTTAAAGATAATGTAAATTGTTATGTGATCATGTTTGTGAGTATATTTGTTGTTTTTACAATATGAACTTTAAAAATAAAAAGCATTCTCTTATTTGTTGATATGCTCTATAATATTAATATCTTAGCTTTTTTCTTGGCATTTGATTAATTACAAGTATGCAAAGATATCCATGCTATATATGTGACTCTCATTTTAATTGATACAATTAAAATAATATGTCACAAATTTTTCAAGTTTAACAAGCAGAAATTAATAAATGGATGGTTCGCATTTTAAGTCATCAACATATCAAAAAGCAACCAGAGCAATTGCAGGTAACTTTTGGTTAGGATAATTGGTTTGCTGCTCCAAATTAAACCCTTTGGGGTCAACAATTTCTTCAGTAACCACATTAGCATATTTTAATACCTGTTGAATCTAGAGACTCTCTAATATGCTTAGCAAATGGAATTACTATTTACAGTTATTAGCATATTCAATCTTCATGCTAGCTACAAGACTCTGAAAGAATTATTAAAATCCCTTTGCAGTAACAGAATCTATGAGTATCTAAAATCATTCTGCTATAGAACAAACACAAAAATACACCCCTTTCTTTCACCGAGAAGCTCTTCCCTTTAGACTTTCACTCCCACCAGGGCAACCTAAGAGGTAGTCCAGTATGTGCTTTGGAATTATGTTGCATGGGTTTGAATTCTGGGCCCATTGCATACTAATTAGATAATCTCAGGCTATCAAGTTAACACTCTGGTCTCAGTTACCTCAACTACCTCAAAATCAGTAATAGCAGTAAAGATTACTATGATGTTTAGATAAATGGTGTGCTCTTTGAACTGTGCCTAGCACAAAGTTAGTTACTTTCATTTGTCTACTAATATTTACTGAGCATCTACTATGTACCAGAGACAACCAAGGTACCAGGCTGTATCAGCAAATAAACATCTGTACCCTAATGAAGTTCATTTATATTCTACTGAGGGAGACAAGCAACAAATATAATAAATAAGCAATGTACAGAGCATATTAGCTGATGATAAGAATCACAGAAAAAGTGCATGCCAAATCAATGAGGAGAGCAGAAGTGCCATTTGGCTCCAGGCAGATTGCAGCAAAAGAGGTGGTCAGTGTAGAACTCAGAAGATAAAAGCAAAGGCATCTAAGCAAAGGCAAAAAGGAGTCAAGGGACTCTAGCTAGTTGACATCTAAGAGAAGACAACTACCAAAGAGGAAACAGTTGCATCAATGTATTTGAAGTTTTCAAAGAACAGGAGGTCAGTGTAGATGGGGCAGATTGTGTGAGGGTTGTAGAAGCATAGGTCATGGAGCCAGATCTTGTAGGGCACTATAGGTCATTATAAGGACTTTGGCTAGTATTCTAAGTGAAATTATTGACACTATTATTGACTATCAGTCATCTCTACTTTTGATGTTATTTGAGATATTTTTTGTCCCAAATACTTGGCACCAAATGACAGTGATAGATATTATAAGATTTGTTGTAGTTCCTGTCAAGGTTCCAGGCCTTGCCAACATTACCTAGGATTAAAAACATGAGTTTCTTGCCCCTTGTCTTAGTTACTTTTCACTCATTGCTGAGACAAAATACCTAATGCCCAAAATTGGGGAAGGAAAGGTTTATTTCTTACAGTTTCTCAGAGGTTTCAGTCCATACTCAGTTGCTTCCAAGGCAGCATGGTGTGGCGGGGCTGCCATTCATGGTGGCTGTCAAACAGCAAGGTGAACTAGGTAAGAGAGAGCGGAAGAGCAGGAGAGGAAGACCCACCTCCCTTACACTGTATCTCGGCTCCACCCCTGGGTGGGTACAGCACTCACATTGCCAATCCCAGTGCTAGACAACAAACCAATCACAAATGCCAGACTCAACCCCATCCAAATTAGATGAGGCCTTGCAGGGACACAGGACAAACCAATACATCCCACCCCTGGCCCCCCAGAGACTCATGTATACCCTTTATACAAAAGACATTTAGTCCATTTTCAAGAGTTGCCACAATCCTAACAGTCTCAGCATTGCTGAAAAGTTCAAGTCCCAAATCTCCTCCGAGATCTATGGCAAACTTTTAACTATAACCCCCTGTACAAATGAAAACAAAGTTAAACACTTCCAACATAAAAAGGCACAAGATAAACATTACCATTCCAAAAGTTACAAGCAGGGGAATACAAAGAATTGGAACCAAAGCAAGTCCAAAACCCAGCAGGGCAAGCATTAAGTCCTGGAGTTCTCTGCTCAGCATCTGACACAATCTGATTGCAAGGTACAAAAGGCTTAAGTGATTCCACCCCCACGGCACTTTCAGGGGCCTTAACTTTCATAGATTTCCTTGGACGATCCATGATTCTTGGCTTCACCCTTACCTTTTTACACTGCCTTCTGCAGGTGGGGCATAAGCTGCCCTAGCCTTAGAAACTGTGCATTTTCTTTGCAACCAAAACCAGTGACATGTGGATGCAGCAAAGGTCTGCTGCTAGCTGGAGCAGTAGCCAGGCTTTCCTCTCTCTTGGCTGTAGGTTTCGACTGCCTGGATCACTGAGCTTTCTGAACCTGATTGTGAGGAACAGCTTCTCTATGCCACTGCCATTCTGGAACCTGGTGTGGCTGCTGCCCTTTTGAAACCTCCTGTGGCCTCTGTTGCCACTCTGGAACATGGAACTCTGTGCCTTTTTCCTCCGAGCAAACTCTTTCACTTTTACTGGCTTTAGGCTACAAAGGGTGGAGGCCAGCTGCTTCCCGGCATGCCCCCAGGCCATTTTTTTTTATTCCTTTGTTCCTTCTCAGCAATCAAGGTCTCAGCTCTATCTTTACAGTCCACAGCTTTCTGGCCAAACTCACAATGTTTTAAATCACCATGCTGGGCTCTTTGCTCCTGATTCCCAACATAAATCTGGCTAAGAGCCCCAACAGTAGCCAGGCCACTGTTTAAACATTCGGCTGCCTTGTAATTTCTTTTTGTAAACTAATCAGTCCTTTGCCCTTAATCTCAGTCTCAGTCAAAGTCTCTGGGCACAGGGCAGAATGCAGACAAACTTTCTGCCAAAATTAGGGAAGGAATCGTGTAGAGTCCAACAATGAATGCTGTCCTTCTTCCCAGCAGAAACCTACTGAGCCTGCTCTTTACCAGCAGGATTTCTATCAAACTTCTGGTCTCCTGAGCTCTGACCAGAATCTCCCATACAGAACAGCCTAAGCTGTTCCAGCTCTATGCATTCAGGCAACATCTCTGAACCTTTCCAAAATCTTCCCACAAGCCATTCCCAAGGACTCTTGAACCACATGGTCAGGTTTAGTCACAGCAATGACCCCACTCCTCTGGTACCAAATTCTGTCTTGATTACTTTTCACTCATTGCTGAGACAAAACACCTGATGCCCAAAATTAGGGAAGGAAAGGTTTGTTTCTTACAGTTTCTCAGGGGTTTCAGTCCATACTCAGTTGACTCCAAGGCAGAATGGGGTGGCAGGGCAGTCATTCATGGCAGCCACCAAACAGTAAGGCGAACTTGGCAAGAGAGAGTGGAAGAGGAAAAAAGGAAGACCACCTTCCTTACAGTGTCTCAGCTCCATCCCGGGTGGGTACAACACTCACATAGCCAATCCCAGTGCTAGACAACAAACCAATCACAAACGCCAGACTCAGCCCCATCCAAATTAGATGAGGCTTTGGGGGAACACAGGACAAATCAATGCACACCTGATTGGGCATTGTTCTACCAATCAGGGCAGTGTGATAGCCAGCCTACATGAAGATGTGTCCCAGGGTATAATCAGCATTGTGGCTTATGCTGGTCAGGGTTGGGTGTGGCTCTCTCTCTCTCTGTCTCCCTCCCTCCCTTCCTCTGTGTGTGTATCTCTCTGTTTCTGTCTGTCCATCTGTTACTATCTCTGTCTCTCTCTCTCTCTCTTTCTGTCCCTCTCTGTCTATCTATCTCTCTGTCCCTCTCTATCTGTCTACCTTCTTGTCTGTCTCTATCTCTGTCCCTCTGTCTCTACCTGTCTCTGTCTCTATCTCTGTCTATCTGTCTGTCTGTCTCTCTCTCTCTATTTCTGTATTGGTGTGAGTAGCCACCAGGATCAAGCCACCAGGATTAAGCACCAGCATTGTGCCTATGCATTTGTTTACCTCACCCAGCTACTCTTTTAAGCTAAATGAAGGCAGACAGGAAATCCACTCAAATAGGGAAGAAGGAACATGATATAAGAAAAAGGAAGAAAGTTGAGTATTCTTTTTCCTTTGTGAGTTCTCCCCTGTCTTTCCAATATTTCTAGCATATCTAGAGTGTGCAGTGGTTGCATGTGTATGTGTGCAGCCTTATGGGTGTCTATATGCCTGCGTGAATGTGTGAGTTTCAAGCAGTCAATGTCCACTATTTATATACGGTCAATTATAAAGGAAATATATTAGCAGTGGTTTCAGCAAATTACAGGAATAAGTTAGCCAAGGAATTTGCAGGAATCTCCAGAGGACATAGAAAAATGTAATTGCCTCTACCTGCCTATGCCTGGCTTTTGGAGAATAATATTGGCTGCTTTTTAAATAAGAACCATCCCTCACTTCATGATTCTCCAGGTAATTGGCCAGTTTCCATTGCCTGATTGATTTTGTCCCAAATTTCTGTGCATATTAAATAAGATGAGGTGAGTCATTGTCTCCAAGTTCTTTGGGGTTCACAGTCAAGCTAGTTTCTTCAGTCCAATTCCATGTGATTCTATTTCCTGTCTTTCTGTGTCTATGGCTACATTGCCTTTCTGCACCTGGAGAGCAACACATCTGGCAATTGTACTTTTTCTTCTTAGCCGTATGCCTATATCCTGCCCTCCTTTAGGAATCTGAGGAGAAATTTTCAAATGTGTCTGAATACAAACACCATAACATTTTTATTGTTTTAGCCTCTTACAAATAATTTAACAATCTACAAATTATTTAAAAGCAATCTACCATAGCCAGAGTTCTCAGAACTTCCAATCAAACTTTAGTATGTGCTGCTATGACAATCTTTGGGTATATTTTCCCACTCTGCCCAGTACTCTATTGATGTTTTTCTATTGCATTTTATATAAAAATCAGTGTTTGCCCAAACCTAAATTTTGTGGACAACATGATCTTTCCTCTAACTTTCCTATTCTGACCACCAGAGTTCCACTAAGGACCACTTTCCCTCACATTTTTCCTTCATTTCCTGGCTGCTTCCTCCCTCAACTGTAATTATTAAGCACCTACTTTGCACGAGGTGTTCTTACTTCCAGTTCTCACAACAACTCTATAGGGTAGATACTGTAAACCTTTTGTTATCAATGAGAAAGGCATGCATGAAGGAGATGAGCTAGGGGTTCAAAGCAACACAAATACCTGAATGAGGTTCCAGGATTTGAATCTAGATCATCTGACCCAGAGTCCTACTCCGTTTCTTGCCTTACCTTTCTGCCAGATGGCTCCTTATCCTTTCTCATATATCCTCAGGGTGTCCCTGTTTGCTTTTCCCAAAGAATCTAGAGTAGCATAACTCAGCCACACTTATTGAGAGGTTAGATTCTTATACAGTCTTACACTTGCAGCACCCATGAACTCCCCTATTAGTGAAAATTCTAGTGTATCTTACAGGGGCTATGCAGGCAGTATTCACCAGAGAGGATACTTAGCCCCATCAAATCTCAAGGATCTTGTCCTTCACATGATTAGCTCTGCATTCCCCAAGGCATAGGAGAAAAACCTCCTACAGCTCCTAAGCTGGGGGTCTTAGAAGTGTAGCAATGCTGAAGAACAAGAGCTCGGGTGGGGGACATTTTGCAAATAAAGAGATTAACCGCAGTGTCTTTAGACGGAGGAAATCCAGAGAGTTAAAACCTTAATTTCTCATCTTCAACAAGCTACCAAGTCACTCTGTCTTTTAATGTATTTATTTACTTTCAGTGGAAGCTGAATGTGTATGTGTGTGGGTATGGGTATGGGTATGGGTATACGTATACGTACGTGAGGGAAATTTTGTGTTCGTATTAGTCATCTTTTTCTCCACAGCCCTTAATGATGTCCTCTTATTTGGTAATACCACTATAATCCTATGACCTAGTAAAATTTGTAACCCAATCCTCTCTCATGTTTCCTTATTTTTCAGATGATACAGATTTTTCCAGTATGACATCATTTGTATGCACATTTTTCTTTCTATTCTCACTCATTTCCACTAGTTCTTCACTGATCTCTCTCTAATATAGTTTCTTTTGATACTAAATTCTCTATACTCTGGGTATGATTTCTGCCCACTTCTTGCACTTTCCTGCCAGACTAATGTTATGCAAAGACTGCCACTCACTTCCTCATAAACACTTTCTAGCTCCTTGTAACCAACATAAGGGAGACATAATCTAATTGCATTCAGAATGTTCCCTTCAGCAAGTCCATACTTACTTCCCCTGACTTAACTTCTATTTCTTTTCCACATAAACCCTCACACTACTAGTTTCTCTGCTCTTCACTTTCCAAAACTACCTTACACCTTCTTCACCTACCTTCTTCCTTCTTAGCATGCCTACTGTTACTTCATGCCAATTCTTTTCTTTTGAAAAACTGATATTCTCTTTTACCTTACTTTTTCCCGAAAACTTTCCAGAATTTCCTCAGCCAATATAACCTCTGCTCCAATAGACATCTTAGGTACTTTGTGTTTCCACCTAAGTGCTATTATACACAGGCTTTGATTCATTCTTATGAATCCTTGAATTGGTCCTTTATAAAAAATATTTTTATTTCTAACTACAATGCAAGATCATGTTTGCATTCTCCATAACCCTTCATATAGAATTTTTCACTTATTGGAGAAAAATGGTCTCTTGTATGTGTTTATGTGTGTGTATGTGTATGTGTCTGTATGTGTGTAAGGGTAAGGGAAGATGTTGCAGAAGACAATTCATTGAGATGTGGGAATAAAATATTAATACTTCAACCTATTTTAGTTTTTTCCTCATTTATGTATATTTTTACTTTGTGAATATTTTCTAATGAAATAATATTTAAATATGATGAGAGGCTGACCTGCAATATATTTGCTGCTGGGAGCTTTAGTGCTGGAATAGCCCATCAGAGTTTTCCAGAGTTAAAAAATACTTAAGGTTCTGGGCCTTTGTATGCCCATACTGGCAAGTCATTAGCCATGGGTCAACCCTGGGAAGGGCAACATCTTGAGTAAGGTTTTTATTCACTATAGTCAGTTCCCAGTGAAGGAATCAGAAACCAGAACCTTCTGCAATTATTATGTAACACAAACTTGTACTGAAAGAAAGAACAAACAAAAGAGAGAAAGAAGGAAAGAAAGGAAGGAAAGGAGGAAGGAAGGAAGGAAGGAAGGAAGGAAGAAGGAAAGAAAGAAAGAAAGAAAGAAAGAAAGAAAGAAAGATCCTGTGGGTTGTATAAATCAGTCCCAAAGAGGGATATAGTGGATCACAGTACCCATGCAGTAGTCTGTCTGTCTGTCTCTCTCTCTCTCTCTCTCTCTCTCTCACAGTACCCATGCAGTAGTCTGTCTGTCTGTCTGTCTCTCTCTCTCTCTCTGTTAATTGATGGTGCTGCCATCCAAAAATCTTTGGAGATCCCTGAATCAGAAAAATGATTGAGGATAAATAGAGAATGAAAATTAATATTGCTTAAGGCCCTCTCTATTTTGAGTACTTTCCCACTCTTCTGTTCAATTTCAAAAAGTACAAAGCAAAAAACAAAAAGTGATTAACATCCTTCAAACATGTTTCATGCTGCCAGGAATGTGGACTATGCACTGAATTTGGTCTTCTAAAGATGGAGCTATGTGGGTGACATGACTGTACAATGACAAGCCTGTACCTATTTCCATCAGTGGCCATTTCCCTAGTGTTGAGGAAACAATTAAACCCAATTATTTTCCCTTTAGAATTCAATAAGAGTATAATTCAATAAAACTAGTTATTTTCACTATGTGGAGTAACCGATACTGAGCCAAAGAAATATTTTCCCTGGGCTTGTTTTGAACAGTTATGGGATCTTACTTTATATCTGTAATCTCCTAAAATTTTCAGGGACTGAAAATGTTCATTTCCTAATCATTTTGCTCTCTTTCTTTTAACTTATGTGACTCTTCAATTCCTTTTCTGGGTCATATTTGGAGAGGACAGGACAATGTCATGAAGGGAATGAGCAGTCCAAAATGAGACAGGTTCAGGCTTTTCTTCTGTAGCATATCACTGGGCAAGTGGCTGACTTTCGTTTAGCACCATTTCTAATCTGTGAATAGGAAGCAAAGTACTATCTACTTCAGGGGCGTGTCATTTCTGGAGATCTACTCATAGGATACAGTGCCAAGAATTAAAGAAAAAAAAAGTGCTTAAAGCCCAGTACCTGGCTTGTTAACAGTACAAATTATAGATTAGCTATTTTTAAATTTTGACTTTTCTTTATTTTCTCCTGCTTTTGTATATTTGTCTTTTTATTCTTCAGGATGATAGGAAATCATGAAATCTCAAAGCCGAAGGGGCATGAAGAGTAACCAAGTTGAACTGCCCATTTGTAGTTTTAGTTGCCTTTCCAGTATCTTTCATACTTTGTTTCCAATATCCCTCGCAACTCCATTTTTAAGTCCTCTCCTTTACATTTTTAGTTTGAGGGGTAGATTGCAGCATGGGTGTATTCTATTTCTTCTTTTGACTGTTTGTTAACACCCAGAGAATATCCAAAGATTGACCCAGTGTGAGGCCAAGCCCTGGGGATCAGCCCCTGTGAGTGGTCATCTTGTTCACTCCAACACCTGTTGTGGATTAAATCTCCATCAGTTTCAACTGCTGTGCTCCAGAACCTTGCCAGTGACTCCAAAATGAAGCCATTCTTTATCACTGAAACCATGTTTCTTAATGCAAAAGCAGCCCAAGTTCAAGCTAGCCAAAAGGGAGCTGTTTTACTCAGATGCAAAAGGAAAGGGCTTATATTGCTTTGAAATCTTGAAGCTGCTGATATAAAATTACTGCACCTTTTAAAGTCCTGATTATTGATTCCTTATCCTGGCTGTGAACTCCTTGCTCTAAAAAGCCCTGAGTCGGCATCCCACCCACATTTGAATTTATAAATTCAGTTTCTTTAATTTTTTTTTAATGAAACAAATAGAACAAATTTTCTCTCCTCTTTTGGGCAAATTTCTGGGGAAGACAAGTTCCTGCTGAAACCCTATAGTTCATACTACATGTACTCCCCCTCCCCCAACACAGAAGGGTAGGACAGGGAGAGAAACAGGCAGACCGAGTGGGAGTAGGAGAGGGAGAGGGAGAGAATGTTTCCAAAATCATACCTTTTACAAAGGCAAATTTGTCTTTGTGTCTATAGGCTCTGCCTTACCCCTCTTGCATCTGTTTTCTGCACATTACTCACCCTGGTCCTCTTGCTGTTTTATTATTGGGAATCCAGTCTGTTATGGCTTGTGTTTAGATGTTCCCCCAAAGTCTCATGTGGTTATAGGTGGGGCTCTTTCTGAGGTCACTGGTTCTAAAGTGTGTGATGCTGGGATTGATTCTTGATGCAATGCTAGGCTCAAGAGCACTAGGATTAAGGGTGTGAGTGCTACCTGCACTAACTAGCCTGGGTAAAACATAAGGATTAGAAAGAGCTGTGATCATCTCTTGCTTGCTTTGCTATCTTCTGGGTATCACGAACTGTTTCTTCTCGTGATACCTGTCTGCCATTCATCCTGCCTTGGAGCCAGCTGATTATGGACTGAGACCTCTACAGACTATGAGCTAAATAAAACTTCTTTAACTTTGGGTGTTGAGTATTTTGTCTCAGCGACAAGAAAATTAACAAAGACACACTTTTAGACCCTTTAAGGGGGGCATTTCTGATTCCTTCCAGGGTGTTTCAAAGTCCAAATGCCAACAGTCTATGAAAGTTTCCTTTTTGAGCCCTCTTAAGTGACCAGCAGCCCAGTGACACTAACCAGATCATCTGTCTTTCTGGTGCATTTATCAGAATCCCTGTCAATTTCATTAAGGTGCTTGGCTGGAGTTAGAAAAACTACAGCATGAATAACAATCACTAACCAGTTCTCTGGAACCTCTATTGGCCCTAACTGATCCCAGGTGCATTGTGCAGTCCTGATATATACATTTGTTATTCTCTGAGGGGAGACATACAGAACCCAGTAAACAATCATCCTCCTTGTTGTTATAAATTTACATGGTAGTTTCTTTGTATACACATTCATGTGTAGCATGTATGTGGTCATTTTATGTGTAATGAGATCATTAATAATACACAATTTTATGGTATCCTTTACCCAAGAATCTCACTGCACTTCATAAACAGTAACTAATTGGCGAGCCCCTACTGTGTACTTATTTAATAATACAGTTTTATCCTCTGTTTTAACAAAATGTTCAGTTCTTTAATATTTATTGTCAATGTAATTTTCTTCACATAATACAAATTAATGAGGAAAGAAAAAGCAAATTTGATTTTCATTAGTTACTAATTTAAGGATTTCCAGACTGCTTAATCAGTGTTCTTCTAGCCCATCACCACCTCCCAGGCACTCAACTGATCAACCATTTTTCTTCCAAAGAGCATTATTTGCAGCTAAATATTTATTTTGATTCTTTAACCCATAATAAATTTCCATTGAATTATTCATCTGCATATTTCACAGTTCCCTTTTTTTGCCTCTCTTATACAACTCTCATCACACGATACTAACACATACATGCCCTTTCTGGCTCATTTCTCAAGCAGTTCTTTTGTCTTTTTCATCTAATCTCCCAAAATCATTGTTATTTTTCCTTTCTTTCTGCCTTTGAATTTACAGTCAGTGGCCTCAGTGGAGATACCTTTCAATGTGGAGTTACCTCTAAATACAGACACAGAGATGATAGCTTCTACTGCTGGGAAGATTATTATAAACTGCTCATAAAACTTCATCACAGATTTTTATGTGTGTCCTGACAGTTTATTGTAGCATTCATATTTTTCCTCAAGTTCTCCAACTGAGTTTCTATCATCATCACATGGCTTCTTCTTTATTAGCCCTCAGGCAAAACCTAATTATCAATTGTGAAATAAGCAGCTCTCCAGCAGAGGCAGACCTTGTCTGTCCCAGAAATCACCCACAAGGCTGTCCTGGTAGACATTCATCCTGTACAGACTTATGCGCCCCCAGCTTTATTTAATGCTCTGTTGTCTTGAAAGTTTTAATAATTTTTTTTAACAAGGGGCTTTGCTTTTTAGTTTTGCCCAATAAGTTATATAGTCCATCTCACTTCTCCAGTAGTAGCATGCCTTCCAAATCAAATATATCACTGACATTTACAGGCTCTGTAACTTCAACCTAAGTCCAAGAACTTGAGCTCGAGTGTATATTACTAAGACAGGCTTCTCTCCCAGCAAGAACTTATCACCATCCTGTTCATCTCTTCAGTGAGCATCCTGCTGAGTCCCCAAGCCCATTTTTGTGGTTTTCACCCCAACATATTCTCCACGCTCATAGACTTGAGGTTTTCTTCTCTGAGGACTCCTCATCTGAACTTTTCTTATCTACTTCTACTTTCAGTTAATTTATCTTAATCAGGTTACTGGGTGTGGTAACCCCGATAATTTAGTCACTGAGATACTCAACTTAGTATCCAAAATCCACTTGATCTGAACTCTGAGCATAAGTATTGAGCAGAGCCTGGCAAGTCATCTTCTGATAGTGAATAAAATGCTGTCAAAAAGCAACCACAACCAAGAGTTAGCTCAAAGATAAAGAAGAAAACAAGCATTTTAAAAGAAAGATATTAAAGAATAGGGAGAAAATCAACAGAGATACAACAAGCCAACAAAACAACTGGTTCTATGGAAGAGGGACATATTCATTAATTATGAAGATATATGTAAAGAAGTATGCAAAACTAAGTGAAGAGGGACAGAGATGGTCTCCCAAGAAGTATAAAACTGATTGAAATGTCAGCTGTCATCTGTTACTTAAGGATTCATTGAGAAGGAAAAGCTAAGACCACTGGAAAACAAATTTAACAGAAACAAGCATGTACTTCTCTTTAAACATACATACTCACCTTATCACCACCACAATCAACAATGACAATATTTTTCTACCTAACAGGGCCCTTATCATTTTTTCTTAAGCACTGCCACTTGTCACAGTGGCATGTTTCCAAAATATTAGATCAGTTCAAGAGCCTTCTTTTTCATACTTCTGTGTTCTGCATTGATGATGACATTCAATGTACACTCAATCATATTGGAAGAATAACGAGCTTGGAGTAGACAACTTGGATTCAAATTCCCATTTGACTGTTTCCAGCTCTGTAAGCCAGGATTTCATGAGGATTAAATTAATGGCACTTTGCATGCATGGTATATGCTAAGTCTTCAATAAATGTCGGGTATTATTATTGCTGTTGACATCCCTCTCTACCTTGATGGAAAGCAGAGTGGACTTGTACAGTAAGTGGTAAGACACTACCTTCTGGAGCTTCAGCATAACATTTCCTACGTAAGTAAACACCATAACGCTTCCAGCATTCTGGAGTATTCTTACCTTCAATGGCAGAAGCAAAGCATGATTAGAATGTGCCCCTCCAATCTCTTTCAACTTCCAGGCAAACCTGATCCATTCCAGTCTTGTCTCCTGAGGAGATTCATCAGAAAGGATGCTTTTGATCCTCCATATCCACAGCAGACTACAGAAGTATGACTGTGCTGTAGGTAATGTTATTTTTAGATGCTGGTAAAACTGATGGAATGGCAAATAAGACAGCTAGATGAGGCTGGTCCAACATGTAAGAAAGACCAAAACATATTACATATAGGAGGAAATCTCTCCAGGAAATTACTCAGACCAAGTAATGGCAACCCTTATATAACTTATAGGACTATAGTACCTAGTAAAAAGCTGACACTCTTCTTTATCCATCTCTGCAGCCCCTACAAAGCAATAAAATCAAACTAATAGCACAATAAAATATTTATAATATATAACACTTTAGTTTAACCTGCTAACACAATGATAGACCTTGGCATTTTCCATTTCTTGTAGTTTCTTTGTGGAAATAATTCACCCCATTAGGTGACAGCTCTATTCTAAAATCATATTCAATCTCTCTTTACTTCAGACACAAACTAGGGACATTTGTGACTTGCTTTCATAGTGTCTAAAGCCCTTGAGTTTTTAATTGATTATCTTTCAGAACAGCCAAACTTGCTATTGGAGAATTCTTTGAATTTTCAAACAAAGCCCAATGCCACAGAAACCCTGCAGCATCCCAGACTAAAGCAATATTATAATAGGAAGAAAGCATTTGATCTCATTTGATTTCAGGAGCAGTTGCACTAACATTCAACAGTTTCCTTCACTGCTGCTAGCAGATGCACATAAATTGGGACTCCTGCTTGACAAGACTGTCATGGTCTGAGCACTTCCTGTTCTCTCCCCACAAAGTCTCAGTCTCAAGCTGCACTTCTTTACCAGAGTTAGAGAGTCCCCCTAAAGGTAGGCAAATTATCCCAAGGTATTAGCTCTGTACAGGTGAGCTGAGAGAGAAGAAAAATGACTTTTATATCCTAATCTGGTTTCCACAACAGCTTCCTTTTGGAAGCTCCATGTGAGCACATCAGAGACTATGGTAGCAGGATTCAACTGCCAAGTCAAATTTGCTCCTGGGACAGTGTGCACTGTCAACAGCTGAATTGTAAATTGCTTAATCTAAACATTCTGAGTGTTTTGCACTGGTTAATAATAATTATTATTATTATTTAAAAGAATAGCTTTCAATCTGTACATGTCATTAGTTCACAGCTGGGTGACCTTTTCCTTCTTTTTGGTGCAGCAGCCCAGAACGAAAGGACGATAGAGACACGATATGCTAGAAGAGAATATTTAACTCAATGCTCCCTGACACTAATGGAATATATTGCAGACATGGTAATATGAGAGCATTTGATTAATTCTCCCTTGTTGGGGCAATCACACTGTGACAAATGTCATCTTCAATGAAGAGATAATTTTTAAGTATTCTATTTTGGTGCAGACAACTTTTGCCAGCAACAGAAAATTCCCGAGAAACAAGTGCATTTACATAGATTTCCCTTGCATACAACTACCTAAGGTAAGAGGATAACAAAAGCTGACTAATTAGCAAAATGTTTGGAAGCTAATACTCAAGAGTGACTAGGTTGCCAATTTTCATTTATAAATATTTTCATATTTCTCTGATTGGAATAAAATCTGAGGCCTGTAAGACCTTTGATTGACTTTAGGAATTTTCCAAGGGAAGGGAAGGAGGACCAGAATATCCCTTTAACTCGTGTGAAGATACAGTGTGTAGTATTTGTTTATATCTAACTTTGCAATTTCTATTCTACCAGTAGCTCATTGGTGTTCAAAGATAAGAGTTTGATTTCCCCTTATAAAGGAAGACTGAGTATAAGGTCTTTTGGGGGTCCAGCTAACAGAACACTTCTTGTTCTCACTTGAGGCTTCAAGGTGATTAAAAAAAAAAACTTCTAGAACCTATGCCCAGAGGTATTGTAGGCAGAACCAAACAAAATCATTGGGGGAAGCTCACTGAATTCAAAAAATCTAAATGAAAACAATTCCAGGATATAAGGTCTAACATTTTAAGAACCAAGGATAGACATGAGAGGAAAGATTTGAAGTAGAAAAGATAAGCCAAGTGAATTTGCTGATTTGGGATTCTTTGATAAGATAGATAGATAGATGGATAGATAATGATATATGGTGTGGATTTTATGGTTCTTAACCCATAACCCCCTCCCCAAAGCAGGCCATATAAACTATCAGAATTAGAAATTCTAATCTCCTCATCACCACTTTGGAGCTGCTACAAAAAATTTTCTGATTTATCTTTTCTGCTAGTAGATAAGATCCTATTTCAGAAGAAGTTCTGCTACACACCTGTGATGAAGAAATGCTTTACAGAAAGGCCAAAAAGAAACTGAACAAGCTTTCTTGGGTTTCCCACCCAACCTACTAACATTATATTTTACTCTTTTTAACCAGTCACATTTTGACATAGTTGGCCCTACTTCAATTATGCCTATACAATGAAGTCTCAAAAAAATAAAAATAAAAACATAAAGAGAGGGTTTGGAGATCTTCTGAATGGCTTAATTCATGGAGGTTGCTGGAGGGTGGAAAATTTGGAGAAGGCAGTGAAGTTTGCCCTATGCATCTCATCTGTACTCTCTGTAATATTCTTTATGATAAATCAGTAAAGGTACATATTTCTCTGAGTTTTGGAACCATTTGAGCAAATTAACAAAACTCAAAGAGAGAGTTGTGGAAACTATGATTTATAGCCAGTTGTTCAGAAGCACTAATAAAACAACCCAGAGCTTGCAGTTGGCCGCTAAAGAGTTGGCAGCAGTCTTGAGGGGTTGGATCCTCACCCTCTAAGATCAGATAGTATCTTCATGTAGAAAGTATTAGAATTGATTATATGCTTGATGTGTGTAAGGTATCCTCCCCCAAACATGTCAAAACTCTTCTATGGTTGAAAGCAGAGAAAAAATTTATTTTCCAACTCAGATTCTGACTCTTACTCTTCCTTTTTAGGGTATTAACAGTGCCTGAATGAATTTGGTGTGTTGGAAGAAGCCAATTCCAACTGTATGACAGGAACTCCTTCTATATGTGAACTTTGTTATTTTTATATGGCACTCAACCATACTGCATTTGGGGGTAGTTATACTCCATGGAAAGCTAGAATATGAAAACCCCTTTAATTATTCTCTTGCAGTTTCAATTTAACTTTTTGCTATTGTCTAAATATTTCCCCAAATTCATACACTGGAAGTGTGTCTGAGTGGGTTATGAAGGCATGCCTTAGGGGTCTATGTCTGGTCCTTCACCCCGTGGTTCTGAAACTCTTCTCTGCTCTGCTTACCACCACCATGAACTGAGAAGTTTTGTTCCACTATGTCTTTCCACCATGATATCTCTGCCTAAGGGCTGGCTAATCATGGACTGAAACTGTGAGAAAATTAAGTCTCTCTTTTAAATTGTGGGTGTTGGGTATTGTGTCTCAATGATGAGAAAGTTGGCTAATACAGAAAATTAGTGCCAGAGAAGTAGGATTCTTGTTGTGAATATACACTGCAGGTGGAGTTTGAATAAGTTTGAAGATGCAGGCTTAAAAAAGTCTCAGATCATTGTGAGCAGTGCTTGATGAGCAATACTGGTTGGAGTTCAGATGAAAATACTAATAGGAGTGTGGACAGTAAAAGCCAAGTTCAGAAAGTTTCATTTGAGAACAAGGACTCCACTGGCAGTTGGTTGAGAGGGCATGTGTATTACACTCTGCCAGAAAATTTGTCTGCATTTTGCCTGTATCCAAAAACTTCAGGAAACTGAGATAAAGGGTGAAAGACTAATTACTACGTCAGAGGAAATTTCAAGACAGCCTAACATTCAGGCTTTAGCATAGGTACTACTGGCTCCTTTCAGCCAGAATTGGGACAAAAGGTGGAGCAGAATGTTTTGAAAAACTTAAGTTTTGGCCCACAGGGAACCATGTGTAAAGTTGAGGCCAAAGCAAGTGTGAATTCTCAAAAAATTACTGTCATTAAAAAGAAACCAACTAGCTTTTACAGAGACAAAAAGAAAGATATCTTGAGAGTGTTTTAGGAATCAGCAAAATCCCACCTGTTGTAGGCTCAAGGGTTCAAAAGCATCAACCCTTTCTTTTGATAAGAGAGTTCGTGGGATCCTTTCATGGCAAGAGTTGCCTTGGAAATTTTTTCCCCGGGATAAATTTCACTATGTTCAGCCACTGAAGCAATCAGAGGATGCTGCAACCATTATCCAAGCAAGCCTGGCTATTACTTTTACAGAAAGCAGACATTGGAATTTTCTATTTAATTCTGGTTTTATTGGCATGTAACAGTTGTACAGTCAGAGAGGATAGCATTCAGATTTTAAAGAAAGGCCTGGAAGATCAGTCTTGGAGCCCCTGAAAGGAGAATGGATAAAGCTATGGGAATGAAGCCAAGAGTGCAATGGAGATTCCAGGGAGTTGGAGAGTTCAAGAATATGGAATGTCTACTGAGGAAAAGTGCTGTCCATGAATGGAATCAGCTTAAGAGAAGCTGTATAGTCTACAATCAGAAGGGCCATAGAAATGTTGACCTCACATTTTACCACTCTATGCCCCAGAAGCTATACATGGACTTACAAGACCTAATGTTTGCCCTCCTGGGTTTTAATCTTGCTTTGGTCCAATCCTTTTTTATCTTCATATTCCTATCTTTTAGAATGGGAATGAGTACCCTGTGCCATTGTATCTTGGTATGATCAAATCTGTTGTTTTTTAAAATTTTTACAGAGGTTCACAGCTAAAAATTTGCCTTAAGGCTCAGAAGAGTGTTGGACTTTTAAAAAATGCTTTAACAACTGAGATTTTGGGAAAGGGATTCTTGTGTTTCTTGTTGTGTATGGAACAGTTGTATTAGGCAGAGTTATGAACCTGTTATTGTCTTTATTTGGACATAAAATATGTGTAAACCAGATAAATATGGTTTGGGAGATGTGTTTTGGTGTCAAGTTGTAAAAGGATGATCTTTGGCAGTCAGAAAGGAGTTTCAACTTGATTCATTTTAGGATCTGCCACAGGGATTGATGGAGCACACTTTTAAGTGTATTTGGATGGTGTTGCAGTCAGGGGTTGCAAGGAGAACAATTATATACAGGACACATAATTTATAGTATTACTTATACTGGTCACCCAAGGCGTCAAATACAAAGAAAGTGCAGGAAATCTGTACACAACACTAAAGATCTAGAAAATCCAGCTGAGAGGCTGGATTCCATGGCAATAATCTCAATGACTTCAGCTGAAAACCTAGAGCCCATGACAATGACCCATGCAAGTCTATCCCATGCATCTGCACTGGGAAGGCCCCAAGGTCAGCAGTGGAAGCTAGAAAGTCTATGCCAGTGGGGTGAAGGATCTGTGCCAGCAGCAGGCCGAGGGTTCTGTATGGGAGTCAAGAAGCGATGCTCAAAATAAGGACCAGGGCTCCCCTGAAAAGTACCACAGCCATCCTATCGACAATGAGGTCCTGAGCTCCTCTGATGGTGAGAACAGCCAGCATGACAAGTTTCCCCTGGGGGTTGAACAGCACACATCTTCCCCTCTGGAGCCAGGAAGTGATTCTCAAAGTAAGGACCAGCACTCCCCCAAAGTGAACCACAGCCATTCTCAGTGACAAGGTCTTGAGCTCCTCTGATAATAACAGCTAAGTTCGTATCAGGGGAACCAGCATGACAAGCTCCAGGAGAACCAAGGGCTCCAAACAACAAGAACACTTAGGAGAACCCACAATGCTACTTTCCCTCTCCAGGTCTCCTTTTTATGCTGGCAACAGTTTTCAGGTGGGCCATCCGCACTCAGCACCATGCTGATTCAGTTCAGTTGGTGTTAAGTTGACCACCAGTTACCAATTCACTACAGATGGGTCCTGGAGGCATGTCTTGGGGTCTATATCTGGTCATTCACTTCTTCTGTTATGGAACTCTTCCCTGCTCAGCTTAGTGGTCACCAGGAACTAAGCAGCTTTGCTTCACCATGCCCTTCCGCCATGATGTTTCTCATTTATATTCAGTCAATCAAGGACCTAAACTGTGAACAAATTAAATCTCTCCTCCTTTGAATTGTGTGTGTTGGGTATGTGCCTCAGTGATGAGAAAGCTGACTATACACCATGTTTTCTCAGTGTTAAGATAAAGCTAGGAGATCTGAGTTAAAACTTGCTTATGATCAATAGTTCTTAGACAAGTCACTTAAACTATTTGAGTCTTCAGATTTACCTACTGTAAAAGTATCTACTTCCTAGTGAATCTTGCTTGTGAGTTATTAGTGTATCATATGAGAAGGAATATAAAAGTATTCAAAAATTTTAAGTGACACTTCCAACACATCATTACACATAGAGGATCAATACTTGCACTCTTATATGTGGAGGTACTGGAAAAAACATTTCCCCTGAAGTCATTAATGTATATCCACCCTCTTTCAAAGGTTCATTATTAAAGATGTGGTCCCTAGCCTATGTTCTATTGTGAGGTTGTAGAATCTTTAAGAGGTAGGGCCTGATGGAAAAAAGTTAGATCCTTAGGGGCATGTCCTGGAAGGGAATATTGGGACCCTTTACTCCTTCCATTCTCTTTTCACTTTCCAGGTGATATAGGAAATGACATAGGACCTCTAAATAACATGGAGGAAATTAACTCCCAAATTGCTAGATGTCTAACATCCCAAGTTCGTGTTCCCTAAAACTGAAGAATAAATTCTAAGGAACAATGGAGGTTATGAGTAGGAAATATTTATTGAGAGGGGGAGATATAGCTCCTGAGAGGCAGGAGAGGTCCTGAGTGGGTTGCTGAGGACCCTCCTTTTCAGGAGAAGCTTTGTAGAGTGTGATCACATGGGTAAAACATAGGCTAAAGCTATGATCAACCAATAAAACTGAAAGTATAGCCACTTAGGTAATATTGATCCAATGGTGAAGCAGGTCACATAGCAAGTGTACACAAAAGAACAAAGAACTTTTCAGGGTCTGAGGGTCTTGGTCACCCATGAAGGTGATGGATGTCTATCTAGACTTTATTGGGTCAAGTGTTGCCACTTATCTTATCCCTTGGAGAAGCCTGGTCATTCTGTCTTTATCTTGAGGCCTGGCCTCCAACAGATGCATCTCTGGCCACAGTGGTAATGATTTTTTCATCTTTGGACTGACTCTTTCGAGGGCCCAGGCCCAATCTGATGGGCTGTAATATATCTAACTAACTTAGCTGTCTACAATAAGGTAAACAGGGTACTCCTGTCTCATGCTCCCCCCACAATGTACTATGTTGCCACAGGTCCAAAGTAACAGAGCCACGTACCCATGGACTGAAAAATCTGAAACCATGAGCCAAAATTAACTTTCTCTCCTTAAAAATTGTTTGTCTCAGGTATTTTTGTTACAGGCAGCTGAGTTAGACAGAAATATTATAGGCAGTCAGACAGGACTAGGCCCTCAAGAAAACCGGCACAGAGAACCAGAGGTCTTGGTGACCTTGGAGGAGACCCACACCTCTCCCTGCAGACCAGATATCAAGACAAAAGGCAAAACAAATACACCCATATGCTAAGGATTGATATTCTAAATAGTTTATATCACCCTGACAAAGTCAGGAATCAGTATCCCACCCTTTTACAGAAAGAGTCATTATCCTTAAGCATCCCTCACTTACTACGGGACTCGCCTCCCCATTTGTCCTTAATTTAATCAATTCT